>CAUYLG010066174.1:0-57866 GCA_963573385.1 Cacajao melanocephalus | reverse complement strand
GAGATTGTTGCCTTTGAAGATTTGTGATTCCTTCTGACCTTTAAGGAATGTCCCCTTTCCAAATGTAAACCCTTGCTCAATAGATAAGAAAATCACCTGCTTGTTTTGTGATTCTCATGTTCACCTTTATGGCCCCTGATTAAGTACTCCTTTTGTTTACTGGTATTTTATCTTCTACCATCTGTGTTGTAACTTTTTGTTCCCCTTTATTGTATAGAATCAACAATATGGGTTGACGTCAGCTGCTGAAAGCTGAAAGTATATATTGGGACCCTATGCACAAATAAAATTGCTGTTTAGGCATTGCCTATTCAGTCCTCCAGACCCCGTCTGTCTATCTTCTTTATTTCTTACGTACTTCTCTCCTTCCAGGTTGGGACCCTCTTGCTGGCCAAGAGCCCCTTGGCAGATGTGCCGATCCCGACAAGTAGCTGAGGTTACAGGTGCCCACCACCACACCTGGCTAATTTTTGTGTTTTTCGTAGAGATGGGGTTTCACCACATCAGCCAGGCTGGTCTCGAACTCCCGACCTCATGATCCACTCGCCTCGGCCTCCCAAAGTGCTGAGATTACAGGCGTGAGCCACTGCGCCCGGCCAGTTCCAAGCACTTTACATTTATATCAACTCATTTAATCTTCCCAGCAACTCTATACAGCAAGTAGCTTTATTATTCCCATTTTACAAATTAGGAAATAGGGCTTATATTGCTTTATCATTGGTACCTATGTATTATTTATAACCAAGTGAGAGATCTTTGCAAATGGGATCATAAGACAGATGAAGAGTTTGAGCCAAATACAACTAATAAATGGAGAGGGCATTTATTAGTTGTATGGCCTCGGGCAAACCACCTAACCTGTCTCAGATCATTTCCTCATTTTATTTTATTTTTTGAGACTAGGTCTCACTCTTTCACCCAGGGTGGTGTGTAGTGGCTCAATCTCGGCTTACTGCAACCTCTGCCTTCTGGGCTCAAGCGACTCTTCCACCTCAGCCTCCCAAGTAGCTGGGACTACAGGTGCAAACTACCATGCCTGGATACTTTTTGTAAGGTTTCCTCCTTTTAAAATAGAGCTATTAGGACGGGTACGATGGCTCATGCCTGTAATCCCAGCACTTTGGGAGGCTGAGGCGGGTGGATCACCTGAAGTCAGGAGTTTGAGACCAGCCTGGTCAACATGGCGAAATCCTGTCTCTACTAAAAATACAAAAATTAGTCGGGCGCCTGTAATCCCAGCTACTCGGGAGGCTGAGGCAGGAGAATCGCTTGAACCTGTGAGGAAGAGGTTGCAGTGAGCTGAGATCACACCATTGTACTCTAGCCCGGGAGACAAGAGGAAAACTCCTTCTCAAACAAACAAACAAAAAAAATAGAGCAATTGATAGAACCTACCTCCTAGGTATGGGAGGAGTACACAAGCTAAGGTTCACAAAGTTCCTGGAATATGGAAATTGCCCCATTAGCAGGAGCTATTGTTACTGTGAACACATAGCTGAGAATGTCTGGGGGTCAGCCCCCAAGACAACCGAAGTCCAGCCCCTCTGCCATTCATTCTCACCCGGCGAATGTGGCGCTGTCCCAGGGGGAGCGCTGGTGGAGTCTGAGTGTGCACAGATTCCCGCCAGCTCAGGGTACAGGTGTGGCCTGGCAGGTGGAGATCTTGGATTCGGGAAATAATGGGAGGACCTGGAAGGTCCCCAGGCCCCTGCTCCAGGATATAGCTTCTCTCTGGGGACAGGACCACCAAGCCTCTAAGGAAAGAAAGGAAGTCAGAGAACATTTCAGCTCCATGCCTGGGTCCCCTTACTGTCTCTACTGTCATCAGATCCGCCCAGTATACCTGAGCCCAGAGCAGGTACAGACGGACGCCCACGAGCCTGCGCATCCCTGCACTCTTCCCTGGTAGCAGCAGTTCTCCTACAGCACAGAAACAACATTAGCACTGTCTCAGAGAGTAGACCAGGACTGGAACTGAGGAGTCTAGCTTGATGGCAAAAATATGCAATGTCCTCTCACCCTCTAGTCACTCCCTCCCTCTTTCCCCTAAGCCAAAAATGGCATAAGAGGGCCTGACTCACCAGAGTGTGTCCCTCACTGACCACCCGAGTGCCATTGGGCTGGTACCACACCAGGGTTGGGTGGCCTGGGACCAACTCCCTGTGGAGTGAAGAAAAAGAGGGCAGTGCTTGTGCCACTTCCCAGGTTGTGCATTGACAAGCGGAGGCCTGGAGGTGGTAGGGGGGCTGGGGACCCGGCCACCTCCCAGCCAAACTTTCTAATCCCCCACCCCGGGGCAGCAAAGTATACTGGTTGGGCCACTGACTCTGTTTATTTGAATTCCAATCTGGTTTTCACCACATACTAGCTGTGTGACCTTGGGTAAGTTATTTAACCGCTCTGTGCCTTGACTTCCTCATATATAAAATTAGAACGATAATACATAATAGTATCTCCCTTTCAGGATTTTTATGAGGATTAAATGAATGTAAGCACTTAGTACCTGGCACATAATAAATGCTATACAAGTTGTTGGCCCTATGGTCACTATTACTGCCACCATCACTATTACCTATTCCGTAGCAGCTCCAGGATATGACTGTCACCATCCAGCTCCAGCTTGATCCTCAGGGGCTCAGGCAGACTGCTCTGTGGGCACCAGAGGGCAGGTCACCTCCCTAGACCTACCAACAACTCCCAACCCCTGTAACCAGAAAACCTCAGGCCTCAGGAGAGCACAGCAATTAGATCACTGGTGGGGGGATCCCAGGGGAGGGGCCAGGAAGCCCTGCCTGGCCTGGAGCATTGTTCTGGGGGGTTATGTGGGGAGGTCAAGGAAGGTATCTGAGCCGCCCCTTCTAGGCTTCCTGCCCAGAGAGGAAGCATTGTGGAGGACCCAGCACAAGCCCCAGCCCTTCCTCTGACTCAGCTTTAGAATGGGGTGTGTGTGTAGGGGGGGTGGTTTGGTAATGTCCTGATTCTTTCCAAATCAAGAAAACCTCCCGATACAACCAACAACATGAGATGAAGAAAGCAAGTTTGGCTTCAGAATTTCCCCAGTGGAGATGGATGGGTTGGGTGGGGCTGAGGCAGACAGATGTATGTGCAGAGGGAGAGGGAGATAAGTGAAGCCAGGTGCTGGGGTGTGGTGGGAGAGGCAGCTGGGCCTGGGATAGACCCACTACAGCAAGCTCTACCCACCAGCTCCTCAACCAAGCTTTGGCCTTGAGACACCTATGTTGGGGCGTGTATGTGGATTCATTTATTAATTAGAGGGGAGTGTGATCTCACCTGAAGCACCTCTTCGTGGCGATTTGGGAAGTCGTCCTTAAGGACCTGGGGCTCCAAGGGCCCACTCGGGGACTTCTCTGACCTTGCCTGCTGCTCCTCGGTGCCACCTGCAGGTCCCAGGACACCCCAAGACAGTACTGAGGGAATAGACACCAGGGCTGGGGGTGGCAGGTGCCCATCAAGGCCCTTAGGTACCTGAGGGGCTTCTCTATTGCATGCTGGGACTCAAAGGAGACTACTGGAAGAGGGGGTGTCTCTCCAATTTACGGCTTTCCGCCCACCACACCATCCACAAGTCCCCAAGAAAGACTTTTGGCTTGCTCAGCCTGTGGCCCTCCTTGTCCCCCTCCGGCCAATGCCAGGTTCTCACAAGGATTCTCACAAGGACCCTCCCCTGCTCCCACTCCCTCTCAATCACTCTTCCCCCTCACCCCCGGAATGCCCCCTCTTGAGACAGCTAAGCCTTGTGGCTGGGTGCCCGCTCCCCCTCTCCTTTGCTCACATCGGAGATGCCAGGAACGCCCATTTCTGGGTGAGCAGTGCAAACACCCCCACCTCCCTAAACACCCTCATGCCCAGTCAGGCACACCCGCTGCCCACAGCCTCCGCTTCACCCCCGCCCACACACACAATGGCCCTCTCTCCTCCGGACGCCGCACCCGCGCCTGCCCTCTCAGTCCCCAGCCCAAGACAGCAGCGGGAAGTGAAAGTCCCAGGGAGGAGTTGGTGTCCAGCCTCTTTCCCGGCCAACTCTCCTTCTCCCCGCTCCTCCCGGGCCCCTCCCGCTCGGCCAGGCACTGCCGACAACAGCACCAGGATGAGGCGTGCCTGGCGGCCCCACGCCTGGGATAGGGGCTAGAGAAACCTCTTCACTAAACCCTACAAGCCATGCCCGCTCAGTGCCCTGGCACTGGGCGGAACGGTTAGCTAGGCCCCAGAGGAGCGAAGATGCCAGTCCTGGGGAGCAGCGACCCTCTCGCCACGATCTTGAAGTGGCGCTGGCCAGGCCCTTCGGTACCTGGTACCTGAACCTGAAAGTGTCCGCAGGGACCGCGTAGAGGATGACCAGGCAGGAGGGGGCGGGGTGGCACCGGCATCCCCCCTCCTTCCCTCCCCATTCCATCGCCAAGTCACCAGGCCCTAGGCCGAGGACAGCAGACCAGGGCGGGCCGCGCTCTGGTTGGGCTCTCCCAGGGTCTCTGTCCCGCCCCACTACCCTAATACCTTCCGACTTCCCTGCACCTCCTCCCAGTCCGCCTCCCGACCCACTCCAGGCCGAGGACTCACCTATATTTGGGAGAGGCCAGAAGGGCCAAGGGCTGCCCGCGCCCAGGAGCCCCAGGGCCCAGAGCAGCGCCAGCCGCATGGCAGCAGCGCCCCGGGCCGGGCGAGGGCAGCAGGTGCAGGACAGCGCGCGGAGGAGCGGCCGGCGCTCGGGTCGCCTCAGAGCACCCAGCAGCGCCGCTCAGCCGCCAGGCCCCGCCCCGGGCCGCCCCTTCCCACCCGGCCCCGAGCCAGGCTCCGCCCTCCGCAAGGCCCGCCCCGCCGCGCGCCGGGTGCCTCGGGAGTCGGGACCCCGCCCACGACGCCAGCTCTGCCCGCGCTGCTCGGTTCCGCAGCTTTCCCGCAAGTGTGCGGGATGGAAGCCTATGCCGGATCCGACCGGCTTGGGCGGCGCGCCTTCACGCGGCCCCAGGTCCGGACCCCTTCCTAGTAGCTTTGCGGCCTCCCTGCCTCCTGTGCGCGGCCCAGCTCTGGGGAGGTCGGGCGGGCAGGCTCCCCCGACTGCCGGCGAGGCAGCGCGCGGCTCACCCCGGTCTCCGACCCACGTGAAGCGTACAGAGCATTTTATTAACAGGGAAGGACGTGGCGGGAGAGCGAGCAGGACGCCTCTTCACCCCGCGTAGGCAGTGTCGTCGTCGCTGTCACTAAAGGCGGAGGAGGAGAGCTCCTCGCGGGGCGTGCAGACCGGGCACCGCTGCCGCATGTCGTCCCAGCACGACCAGCAGTACACGGCCTCGCAGTCCAGCGTCGGGCACACGTAGGACTCGGGCGTCTCGGGCGCCTGGCACACCACGCAGCGCCGGCGCAGCCAGCGGCGCAGGAGCGGGCAGCGGCGGTGCAGGATATCCGCCAGCGGATGGCGCTGTTGGGAGGTGGGCGTTAGCGCCAGCCGGGGAGCGAGGCGGGAAAGAAGGGGAACTTGGACAGCGTTTCCTGCCTGAAGTCACCAGGCCTGACAATGCCCGCGTGTTGGAGGAGGCTGGGTTGGACAAAGGAAACCCCTGGAGGGCCAGGGTGCTATGGAAATGGGTCCTGAGAGTCTCCCTCCCCAACTCTAATGGAGAATGGGAGGATGCACCCTCCAGGCTCTCTCCGGGTGGGTATCAGCCACAACTCTCATTTGCACTTTCCCATAAATCATCTTATTTGGTTCTCAACGGCGAGGCTGAGACATGAGCAGGCCAGATGGGCTATCACTGTTGCTATCCCCACTTTACAGATGGTAAAGGTGAAGTGATTCTCAAAGGCATTTTGATGGTAAACAATCCAACTTGGCCGGACCCCAGGGGCCCTGATTCCAAACCCCAAGCCTAGTTCACTATCCTCCCTGCCATCTCTCATGATACCTACACAATTGTCAGGGATTCTTCCCAGGCCACCTTACCTGGGAAGCAGCCACTCTTTACCCAAGAAACTCCAGAGGCTCCGCTGCCTGTCAGACAGGCAGAGCTCCTGGGTTTGGCCTTCAGAGCCTTCCATCATCTGGTCCCTTTCTAGCCTCTTTCCCACTGTAGCCCTCCCTGAATGCTGTCTCTTCTGTGCCAGTTTCTCCTGAGACTAGCCCTGGCACTTGGCATTCCCTTTGGACTCTGAGTCTTTGCACATTCTGCTTGGAATGACTGTCCTGCAGATTTCCGTCTGTGCATTCACATTCAGTTTGCTTCACAACCCTGTCAAGGACTCCCAGCATGTTCTGTTTTGTTTTTCTTTTCTTTTCTTTTTTTTGAGACAGAGTTTCGCTCTTGTTGCCCAGGCTGGAGTGCAATGGCACAATCTTGGCTCACTGCAATCTCTGCCTCCTGGGTTCAAGGGATTCTCCTACCTCAGCCTCCTGAGTCGCTGGTATTACAGGCATGTGCCACCACGCCTGGCTAATTTTGTATTTTTAGTAGAGACTGGGTTTCTCCATGTTGGTCAGGCTGGTCTCAAACTCCCAACCTCAGGTGATCCACCCACCTCGGCCTATCGAACTGCTGGGATTACAAGTGTGAGCCACTGCGTCCAGCCCTTGTTTTTCATTTTTTCATGACACATTCATTTGGCCCCTACTGTGTGTCATGAGGGCTGGGGGTATCCAAGCACTAGGGAAAAAGCTAAGCAAACACAGTCTCACTTTTATGAACTTTGTTAGGACTGATTAAATAAGAATGGCTGCCACTCATTGTTTATAATGTCAAGTCCTGTACTAAGATACTGTGTGTAAATTATTTCTATTGTAAATTAGCCAGGCGTGGTGGTGCACACCTGAAATCCCAGTTACTCAGGAGGCTGAGGCACGAGAATCACTTGAGCTGGGGAAGTGGAGGTTGTAGTGAGCCAAGATCGTGCCACTGCATTCCAGCCTGGGCGACAGAGCGACACTTAGTGTCAAAAAAAAAATTATTTCAGTTCAATTATTATATAAGGCAGATACTGTTTTTATCACCGTCTCTTTTTCAGGTGAGAAAACTGGCGCTTGGAGATGTGATCACTGCCCAGGGTCACACAATGACAACATGCATGCATTTGGAACTGCTGCATGCCAGCACCATGACCATGTAAATACAACTTGTTTCATCTTTTTTTTTTTTTTTTTTTTTTTGAGACTCTCACTCTGTTGCCCAAGCTGGAGTGCAGTGGCATGATCCCGGCTCACTGCAACCTTCACCTCTGGGGCTTACGCGATTCTCCTGCCTCAGCCTCCCAAGTAGCTGGGACTCGAGGCATGTGCCACCACACCCGGTTAATTTTTTGGTATTTTTAGTAGAGACGAGGTTTCGCCATGTTGCCCTGGGTGGTCTTGAACACCTAAGCTCAGGCGATCCACCTGCCTTGGACTCCCAAAGTGCTGGGATTACAGGCATGAGCCACCGAGACCAGTCAACTCATGTAATCCTTACAACAACCAGATGGAGTAGTTAACCCCATTTTATGGAAGGCAGAAGCCCAGGCACAGCAGTTAAGTCATGGGCTCCGGGTCACACCCTTGTCATAGTAATGAGGGAAGGCACCGGGATTCACACTCAGGCCCTCTGGCACTGGAGTCCCACCCCTGACCCCCACTCTAGGTTGATCTCCGGTGAGCAGGCCTTACAGATCTCTCCAATCTCACCATTCTTCAGAGGGAGAAAGTGAGGCTCAGTGACGACCTTAGCAAGGGGGCACAACTTAATGAGGGAGTGTGGACTGGAGTCCGCTTCTTCAGATTCCATGCACCCTACCGTGTGCCCCCACATGAGGCTTCCTGACTCCCAGCCCACCTACCTCCTCCCCTCTGAACTGCACTGAGCTTCTGGTCTGCAGCCCTCTGGTACAACCTCTGGTTTTGCCTTGGGCCTCCTGTTTCTGTGTGGCCCTCTTGCTTTTCTGTGAGCAGACTGTATCAAATCTCATTCTCCTTTTCTGCCTGCTTCCTAATGGTCTACTGAGTGTCTTAGGCTGGGCTGAGTCCCAGGGTTCAGAAATGGGTACAGCCCTGACCTCAGGAGCCGGATGGCTGGGGCCCTCAGCATGTGTTGCATCACCAGAACTCACCAGGCTTGGCCGGGTGCGATGGCTCATGCCTGTAATCCTAGCACTTTGAGAGGCTGAGGCAGGCGGATCACCTGAGGTCAAGAGTTCGAGACCAGCCTGGCCAACATGGTGAAACCCCGTCTGTACTAAAAATACAAAAAAATGAGCTGGGTGTGGCGGTGCTCACTTGTAATCCTAGCAACTTGGGAGGCTGACACAGGAGAATCACTTGAACCGGAGAGGCAGAGGTTGTAGTGAGCCAAGATCATGCCACTGCATTCCAGCCTGGGGGACACAGTGAGACTTTGTCTCAAAAAATAAAAAATAAAAAAAGAACCCACCAGGCTGGAGTAGGCCTGCAACCATTGGTGGGTGCTGGGTGGACTGAAGGGAGCTGTCCCTGCCCCTCTGTGCTTAGACCCAGCAGCTAGCAGCAGCAGCATGTCTGGACTTACCGGAGCCTTCTGCTGCCGTGCCCGCCTCAGGATGGCGGCCCTCCTGAGTTTGGTGAAGGCTGCTCTCTTCTTCAATAGCTCATTGTAGAGGAACAGGATCCGCTTCTTCTCTCGCTGGGGGCAGGGAGGGGGTCAGTGATAGTGACAGAGTGAGGAAGAAGGCATCTGCCAAAGATGGAGTTGGTCGGGAGCTGGGTGCAGGGTGTGGTGTGTGTATGTGTGTGTGTGCACAGGTGTGTAGGGGTGGAGAGGTCTGGGGAAGGGCAAACCTTGGGGAAGTAGAAGGCTGCGATGACCCTCCGGAGCCGGTACCCAAAAGCCTGTAACAGGCTGAGCCACACCAGCAGGACAACCGGTAGCGCAGCTCTCCAGTAGGCCCTGGCATCCAGGCCCACGGGCTGGGGCAGGCAGGCTAGGGGAGGGCAGGCCAGGGGTCTGGTCAGGGCCAGACCAGGGGCAGGGCAGCCCTGGGTTGGACCTCCCATCCCAATGGGAGGTGCAGGCAGGGCTTCTGATTCCCCTGCTCTCCTCCGGCCTGCCCCTCACTGCAGAGCTGCGCTGTCAGTACTGTAGCCGCCGGGTCCAGGGTGGCACAGATCTTGCAGATTTCCATCTTGGCCGCACGTTCCGTTGGACACTGCTGCTCTGGAGGGCTGGGGCCTTCTAGCCCCAAGACCGTGGCCTCCAGACTCCTCTGACCCCTTCTTCAAGCCTGCCCAGATATGTTCCCCAGTGCAAGTGCACCAACCCCCATCTCTCCACACCTAAGGCCCAGGCCCCCAACTCTTTACCTTGGAGTCTTTTGACCCTTGCCCCACCGCCATCAATTCTCTGATCCAAACTTTCAGCATCACTCACGCATGTTGTTTGATTCCACCACTGTCTCTGAGGAGGTATTCAGGGCCCCGATGGTTTTTTGAAGAAGCCGGGCTAGCATGGAGTCTCCCTCAACCTTCACCTCCAACTTATGACTGCCTGCGGCCAGGAGGGCAGGTGGGGAAGTCAGGGCAGGTGGGGAAGTCAGGAAAGTGTTAAGGGGGTGGGGCAGGATGTGGGGTGGATATCCGGGAGAGGTCAAGGCACAGAAAATGCTTCTCAGCTGCCTGGGCCTTTCTGTCACTTTTCTGAATCCTAACCCCTCCCTTCTCCCTGTTGTAAGTATAAAGAGGTAACTGAGTCCCCCTCCCCTGCTGTGAGAGCTGTCAGGTTGCAGGGCTGAGATTTGACCTTGAGAAGGACAGGGAGGGGCTCAGTCACAGAAAGGAGCAAAGAGGCAGAAGGACTGCCAGGCATGGTGGTGCATGCCTGTAATCCCAGCATTTTGGGAGGCCGAGATGGGTGGATCACTTGAGGTCAGGAGTTCGAGACCAGTCTGGCCAACATGGTGAAACTGTCTCTACTAAAAATACAAAAATTAGCTGGGCATGGTGGCTCACACCTGTAATCTCAGCTACTCTAGAGGCTGAGGCAGGATAATTGCTTGAACCCGGGAGGTGGAGGTTTCAGGGAGCCGAGATCGTGCCATTGCACTCCTCCAGCCTGGGTGACAGAGCTAGACAAAAAAAAAAAAAAAGGCAGAAGGACGAGGCACAGTTGGAAGAACTAGGGTGGGGTGCCTGTGCAGGCGTGGGAGTTCTCCAGAGGTTGTCTCTTGGGCCTGGAATGTGGCTGGGGGATGGGCTCACTGCGGAAGGAGTACTGCAGGAAGGAGTGGTGGCGGATGGTGTCAAAGATGGAGTAGAGAGCCCAGTCCAAGCCGCACAGCAGCACCAGCAGCAGCAGAATGGGTAGTGCCTCCAGGAGCTCCCTCACCTGGCCAAGGAGCAGGATGGGCAGAGCTGGGCAGCACCACGTGCCCGGGCATGGAGCACTCTCTGGGGCCTTTTACCCTCCACCCTCATCTTCAGGCCTGTTTTTGCACCCAGGAGCCCGCTCCCCATGCTGTCCTCACCACGTTGCTCATTTCTGAGGCCTGGATGGTGGGCTTGCAGGGGAAGATGACGGTTTTCTCCTCAGCTTTGCGGAGTGGCAGCAGAGTCCGTTTGCCCTAGAAAACAAATGTCCACACGGTTAGGAAGCCCAAAGGCCCTCTGTCCTTTCCCCTCTGCCTTCCTGGGGCATGAAGCCCACGCAGGGCATACAGCAGCAAGGCATCCCTGGGCAGTGCCGCACCCACTCACCAGCTTCTTCCTGCGGTCATCAATCTGGCAGAAGTAGGTGCTGATGTAGATGTTGTCAAAACGAATGTCATGGTTATAGCTGTCCATGTAGGAGAAAGACCTGTGGGTGTACGGGCAGGGATGTCTCCTTCTCCTCCAGGTTCTCCTCATCCATCCTCAACCATAGGCTTCCTTGAGGCACAGTCATTCAACCAACCAGCCAGCATTCATTGAGCACCATCTATGTCCTAGACACTGCTAGGAGATGGTGATAACAAGGAAAAGGCTCTGTCCCTGCCTTCCAGTTGTATACAGGAAGAGATCCCGCTACATGATGGGTGACACAGCAGAAGTGAGTCGAGGATGAGGCGGGGACTCAGAGGAGGGCATGGCCATCTGGGGGGAGTTGCATGTGTGCATCTGAGACAGGGACAGGCATGCATCTTGCAGGATGAACATCGAGCAGACGCACAGGACGGGAAACTCCTTGAGGTTGCGGGAGTCACCTACTCCACTGTGTCTCACATTCAGCTCTCAAGTTTCTGCCTCTTGGCTTTGCCTGCAGCGCATCTCCTGGGGGTTACCTCAAGCAAAACTCATCCCAAACCACCATCTGCCTCCTCCCCAACTCACCCTGGCCCTCCCTGGCTACCCTTGAGCACGGTGCTGGTGTGTGTGTGTGTGTGTGTGTGTGTGTGTGTGTGTGTGTGCCTGTGTGCATGGGTGCATGCCTGCATATATAGCTATCCCTTGTGTAGTTCCCAGAGCCCCACATAATGCTTCAGTTTGCTAAGGAAAAAATGTTAATTATTGCAAATGTGTTTAAAACTGTAAAAGTCCATTAAATAAACTCTGCAAAGCGTGAAACATTAGTTTCAATGCTATTGCTTCTGGGGCCCTGGAAAAATCCACATCTTTGCCTTTAAGATAAAACGACTGTGTAAGTGCAAAAACATACTGTCAGCGCCCTCTTGTGGAGAGGCCCACAGGAGGTGCCTGGGTTTCCTGAGCCAGGGACTGCCCTCCCACCAGCTGTCTTTTTAGTGCGTGACCTCACCCTGTTTGAAAGCCTGGAAGTAGCTTTTGACTCTGTGCCTCCTTCCTTCCCCCAACAAGCTGGCTCTGAGCCTTGCCCCACCTTTCCCCTTCTCCCACCTTTCCCCTTCCCCCACCTTTCCCCTTCCCCCTCCATCTCAAGCCATCTTCCTGCCATGCTCTACCCTGACCAGGCTCCCTAACCTCCAACCCAGCCTGGCCTCCCTGCCTCCAGCCTGCCTGAGGCCATCGTGCCACCACTGCCAGTTCCAGGTCTTCCTGCAGGGCTTTCCAGACTGTTGTGGTCATACCCACTTCAGTCCGCCAGGCCAGCCTCTGCCCTCTGTACCCCATGGATACCAGGAGGCTTACCCAAGGAACGCCCTTCTTTCTTTGACCTTTGCTCCTCATCTGCAGCCATTTGGAGCCAAGTTACGGCCCTTCCAGGGGCACCTTCTTAGCTCTCACACACGTCCCAAAACCCAGTCCAGAGACTGGCCCTTGAATCATCTCTGTCTGTGGGTGTCTCATCACCCTAACTAGACCATTAGCTTTTTTTTTTGCTTTCTTTTCTTTTTTCTTTATTTTTTTGACAAGCTCTCACTCTGACACCCAGGCTGGAATGCAGAATGCAGTGGCATGATCACAGCTCACTGCAGCTTCGACCTCCCAGTGATGCTCCTGCCTCAGGCTCCCAAGTAGCTGGGACTACAGGCACGTGCTCATTTTGTTCATTTTTTTGTAGAGACGAGTTCTCACTGTGTTGCCCAGGCTGGTCTCAGACGCCTCAACTCAAGCCATCCTCCCACCTTGGCCTCTCAAAATGTTGAGATTACAGGCGTGAGCAGCAATCATGCCCAGCAACCATGAGCTTATTGAGGGCAGGAATAGAGCTCCATCTTTGTCTTCCCACAGAGCCCTAGGTATACACATAACCACTCACTTGCAGTCACTGTAGGCCCCCCACACAGGGGCAGACAGCAATAGCCCTGTGGCAGCCCTCACCCAGGCCCTGCCCATCTCGGGTGTTTGGGAGTGGACATGGGAAAGAGAGGGTCCAGAGGCCAGCAAGGGGAGCCAGAGCAGAGCGAGGCCCAGGACAGCCCAGCTGGACACCAGGCTGGGTGGGGTTGAGGACTTTGTTCTAAATGGAGGGAAAGCCGCTGCCAACGCAGCAGGCAGGAAGAAATGAAAGCAAAATGGAAAGATAAAAATGGCACAAAGTCACAGCCAAGGGGAATATGAAGGGCAAGAAAAAATCAAAAGTCAAAGCTAAATGTAAAAAAAAAATCAGTGTTGGGATAAAGGCTGGAAGGAGGTGGATGAATGAAGATGGTTGCCCTTTTAAGGCAGTGGGAAGGTGGGTAACGTTCTTCTGACAAAATGTCCACATTTCCTTTAACTTTGTGTAAACAAACTCAATAAAAAGTCGAAGTTGGCCGGGCGTGGTGGCTCACACCTGTAATCCAAGCACTTTGGAGGCCAACGTGTGCGGATCACCTGAGGTCAGGAGTTCAAGACCAGCCTGACCAACATGGTGAAACCTCGTCTTTATTTAAAAAAAAAAAAAAAAGTTGAAGTTAAAGATAAATAACATTCAGATTCAGAGACGGGGTTGGGGGCTCTGGTTCCAGCCTTACAGCCTTGCTCAGGGAAGGGCTGCGGTCCGGGGCAGAGGAGGGGCTGCTAGGGTGGGGCCCATGGCTCACGCGTGCAGGACCAGCAGGAAGGTGCAGGAGAGCAGCACATGCAGCAGCCCCAGGGCCCACTCCAGCCGGGCCTCCTGGCGGTGCAGGTAGTCCCGAACCTCGGTGCTCACATGCTCCCAGCTCGTGCTGAGGCCCAGCACTCCAGCCTGCTTCTCTTCCTGGTGGAGGGCACAGGAGCAGACTTAGCCTGCGGCTACCTCGCCACACCCAGGTCCCGCCTCTTTGCCACATCTGTCTGCAATAACCCCAGCTTCTGTCCCCAGGGCCCTCCCAGGACCTCCAGGAGTTGTCACTTCCTTCTGCTCAGCACCCTCTGGACACAGTCTTACTCCCCTGCACCTACATCAGCTGACATCATCTCATATCTGGCTGACGGCCCCTCCCCAGTCCAAGTCCACGGAAACCACAGGCTTGGCACTATCCCCTCCCCACCACCTTTCCCCTCCTCTGCCCATCTCGGATGTTCCAGGGTAGAGATGGGAAATAGAGACCCGCCCCCAACACCAGCGACATTCCCCTCCTTGTCCCCCTCTCTCACCCCATCACCTCTTTCCTATGCCCTATCACTTGTCCTTCCTCTGGCCCTATTCCCTCATGCCCTCCTCCCACTCCCTATCTACCCCCCACCAACCCTCGACCTTGCCTCCTACCTTGAGGTCAATACTGGCTGAAAATTCCCCATCCAGGCCATGAATAGACTGGTTGAGAGAGTCGTAGGTCTGCCCAAAGTTGCCTTCCACTGGGATGCGATTGCGGCACCAAACCTCCATCACTGGCGGACAGTGGGCGGGGTCAGGGGCCTCCCAGGTGCAGGCCTGGCTGGCCTGCCTGTCCTCCTGTGGTCCTCCTCGTCCTCCTTTTTTGTCTCTGCCCATGGCTTGCTACCACACCAACACCACGTCTTCCCCTCTCTGCTCTCTTTGGATCCTGCCCCTCCAGGAACCAGGCCTGAGTTCTCCCATTTTTTTCACCTGTCCTTAGCCATAACAAATATCAGTAAGGAGAGCCGGCGGTTTACAGAGCAGCTCCTCTGTGAGCCAACTCTGCCACCACCTTCGCATACATCAGCCCCGTAAATCCTCAAAAGCCCTTGATGCGGCCGGGCACGGTGGCTCACACCTGTAATCCTAGCACTCTGAGAGGCCAAGGTGGGCGGATCACCTGAGGTTAGGAGTTCAAGACCAGCTTGGTCAACATGGTGATACCCCGTCTCTACCAAAAATACAAAAATTAGCTGGGTGTGGTGGTGAGCGCCCGTAATCCCAGTTACTCTGGAGGCTGAGGTGGGAGAATCGCTTGAACCCGGGAGGCAGAGTGTTGCAGTGAGCCAAGATTGTGTCATTGAACTCCAGCCTGAGTGACAAGAATAAAACACCCATCTCAAACAAAAAAAAAAGCCCTAATGCAAGTACTGCTCTTATGATGCCCATCTTTCAGATGAAGACACTCAGCTCAGAGCTTTGCTGTAACATACCCTGGGTCACAGAGCTGGTCAGCAGATGGACTGGGCTCTGAGGATGCTGTGGTCTCAGAACTGAAACCCTCCCCACCTGTTGCTTTCCTGCCTGTCACCTACCAGTGGGTCCCCAGGACTCAGCTCCCTACCCCAGATCCTCCCCACCCCCTTGCCACTGTGCAGACCCTTGGCAATGCTACAGAAGAACTTGAACTTCATAGGTAGGCAGAGCAGATGGGTGAGGAGCGGGACCCAGATGTGCTTCATGCACTGTTCATGCTTGCGTTCAAACCAACGATGGCAGCTGAGTATGGCCTGGTTCACCACATCTGTAGGAAGGAGCAAGGGGGGTCTGAGGTCCCCACAGCCTGATCCACAATGCTGGCTCCACATCCTACCCCACCCACCCCTCCCCAGGGATACCCCTCACAGGAGCAGCGCAACTTGGTCTTCAGCTCATACATCTTCTGTGTTGACAGGTGGAGTCTGGAGGCCGGGGCTTGGCGGGCCTCCCTGCCCTGGGCTGTCTGTCCTGAGTCCATGGCCTCCTCAGGCATGTAGCCCGTCTCACTATTCACCTGGGCATCCAAGTCCTTGAAGGTGGTGGAGATGTTCTGAGTCTCTGCTCTCAGCAATTCTTTGCTGCTCTAGGATTGGAGGTGGAGGGAGGAAAGGGTGAGGGCTGGGGCCTTAGAGCTTCTGCTGCCTGAGGGCCTGTCCTCCCCCAGTAGCCCAGCTTTGGGCTCTCAATCCAGGCCTTCAGGGAATCTAGGCCCTGAGACACAGCCTCTCACCTCAAATTCCCGGCTGTCTATTGTCCTCGGGAGCCCCGCTCTCCCCAGCTGCCTGGTCTGACGCCACATGTCCTGGCCCTGTGTACCTCCCAGACTCCCAGCTCCTCCTCAGTCTTCCCATCCCAGACCCTTCCTGGTCAGTGGTTCCCCAGGTCCTTAGACCTCACCCTTCACCACTCATCTCTGAGATCATTATGCCATCTGAATACCTCCAACTTCCAAACCCCTCAGTCCCCATTTCCCCAACTCTCCAGCTCTCCCAATTCTCCCAAACCCCCAATCTCCAGCCCTCCAATACCCAATTCTTGAATCCTCTTGTCTTCAAAACTTCTGAGCTACTCAAGGCCAAGGCCCCCAAATTTCACAGATATTCTAGTTCAGCTGTCCAGAGTGCTGACCACTCAGGTGTTTGGAAATGTGTACAGAGCCTGTCCCAGTGACTCAGGGGCTTTCTTGGCATTTAATGTCCCAGGACCGGGGCACATTCTATAATGCTTGGGAATAGTTCTGCAAAAAACGCCAGTAGTATCCACACTGGGAAACTGTAAATCCAGGATGACAACTCCTAGCTCAAGTGAACTTGGCCCCAGGGAACCCCCCAGGCCCTGCCTGTGCAGATTCCTGACCAGCAGGTCCTTGAACACCGCCCGTAGAGGGGCTGTGGAGACGCGCCAAGCTGCTCGGGTGTTGTTGATCTGCAGCTCCACGGTGCAGCCCAGCGATGCGATCACATTGTTGAGATTGTGCCGGAGATTGGCCACTGGCCCTGTAGAAAGGCCCTGGTGGGTCACCTCCCTACTCCCTATAGAACTGCCACTTCCTCAGACCCACTCAGCTCCCCTCTGCGTGTGGTGCTCATCTCCAAGAACTATAGAGTGGTGGGGCGGAGAAGCTGTGAGAGGCCATCTTGTTCACCCTTGATTTTTTCACTCTTTTTTTTTTTTTTTTTTTTTAAACAGAGTCTTGCTCTGTCACCCAGGCTGAGTGCAATGGTGTGATCTTGGCTAACTGCAGCCTCTGCCTTCTGGGATCAAGCGATTCTCCCACCTCAGCCTCCCGAATAGCTGGGACTATAGGTGTGCACTACCATGCCTGGCTAATTTTTGCATTTTTAGTGGAGACGGGGTTTCACCATATTAGCCAGGCTGGTCTTGAACTCCTGATCTCAGGTGACCCACCCACGTCGGCCTCCCAAAGTGTTGGGATTACGGGCGAGAGCCACTGCACCTGGCCAATTTTTCACTCTTATAAACTAAGGAGGCCCAGATATGAGGAGGAGCTCCCTCAGGCACACACAGCCAGATGGAGCAGCTGGGATGACACCCCTGCCTTTTCTCCTTCACCCGGCCTGGCACCCATTGGATGGCCCACCCAGGGTCACTACTTTAGTGTCACCCGCCTCCACATACTCACCTACATAGATGGCAGCCAAGGCGTATCCGAAGACAAAGAGCCTGCCTTCCTTGCCAAGCATCTTGGGTACTAGCAGGAGGCTGGCACAGCGGATGTGAGGGGAGGTCCCCCAGCCCATGGCCCCCAAGCCTGTCAGGAGAGCCCAGGAGGTGGTGAGTTGAAGTGAGGAAACTGCCTCACCTCATGTTTAGCAAAGCACCCACCTGCAACACCGCGTTCTGGAGCCCCCACCATCCTGCCCTTGTCCCCATTTCCACGGACTCTGATAGACCTGGTGAGCCACTCACTCATTTATTCAGTGGCCACTTACAGAGTTCAACTGCATGCCGGTCTCTGGAAGGGCATAGAGGGATGGCTAGAACTTAAAAAGCTACAAGTAACTGGCTTGTGTGTGTTTGTGTTAGGAAAGGGAGTCAGGGTTTTCCTGGCTACGGTCACACTGACCCTAGGCACTGAGGGAGCAGAGAGAATAAGGGAAAAACTCTGGAAACAGGCTCGCAGGCTTAGAGTGGTCAGAAGAGAGATCAGAGCCCACCTCAGTATTCGCAGTGCTCAGACACCTACAGCACTCACCGTCCCTGCCTCTAATTTTAGCCCTTAGTCATGTACCGCCGGTATGTTTTAGCAGTTTCACATGTGTCTCCCTGTGGTCTCTGCAAGGAGACAGTGAGCTCCTGGAAGCTCATAATCCAGAGAGAGAGACAGATGAGTAAACAAATGACTACAACACGATGTGCTAAGTGCACAAGGGAGGTGCTTATAGAGCGCTGTGGGAGCCAAGGAGGGAGTGGGAATTTCTGCAGGGAGGGGTGGGGCTGGGCTGAGAAGGCTGGACAAAGAGAGGATGTGTCAGCTGGACCTGGAAGGTGAGTAAGTGTCCTTAGGAGGTGCAGATGGCATTCCCGGCCAAAGGAACAGTGTAAGTGGTACAGGGAGCTAGAAGAGTCCTGCATTGATGGACTGTTCACCCAGTGATCGCCAGAGCAAATCCCAAATCCTTACACTTCCTCCATCTGCACTGTCCTGGTAGAGTCCCCATCATCTCTTATTGGGGCGATAAGCTAACGAGTCTTCCTATGTCCTCTCTTGCTACCTTACACTTTAGTTTTCACAAGGCAGCCAGAGTGATCTTGCAAAAGCATAAATCGGATTTTGTCCCTTCCCTACTTCAAACCATTTGGTGGCTTTCTACCACATTTGGCAGAAAATCCAAACTTCCTAACGTGATCTAACTCCCTCGTGAGCTGGCTTCTGCCTGCCTTCTGATCTCATGCTACGCAGCCCTTCGCCTACCATGTCTGCCCACACAGACCTTGTTCTGCTCCTTGGACAAGCCAAGTTCATTCCTTCTCTCTGGTCTTTGCCCTAGCTGTTCCCCCTGCCAGGAGCACTCCTCCCCCTGTTCTTCACATGGCTGGCTCCACCTAGTCTTACAGGTTTGTGGCAAACCCTGTCGGGTGCCACCCCACAGTTTTTTTCTGCCTTCTTCCTTGCTAACACAACTTGGGTTTTTTTCAAGGGCAATAGCCTGGCCCTGCCCCAGCCCCTGAGGGGTAAATCTGGATCTGTCTAAACCAATCATGGTAGAACAGGACATTGAAAGGGACTAGTTCTGTGGTCTTGGCCTTCTGGCCAAAGACTCAAGCTGAAGCCAATAGGTGACAAATAGTTGCCCTACGTTCTAATGAGAGGCCATGGAGCTGCGGGTATCTTCTTTGGGCTCACCAAAAGAGCTAAACTCGACTCTCACTCCTCCATCCCATCCCATCTATACATAAACAAACAAACAAACAAAACAAAACAAAACAAAACAAAACAAAAAAACCAGCAATATGGGCTGGGTATGTGGCTCACGTCTATAATCCCAGCACTTTGGGAGGCCAAGGCAGATGGCTTGAGGTCAGGAGTTCGAGACCAGCCTGGCCAACATGGCGAAACCCTGTCTCAACTAAAAATACAAAAATTAGCCAGGCATGGTGGCAGGTGCCTGTAGTCCCACTACTCAGGAGGTTGAGACAGGAGAATTGCTTGAACCTGGGAGGCGAAGTTTGCAGTGAGCCGAGATTGTGCCACTGCACTCCAGCTTAGGCAACAGAGCGAGACTTCATCTTGAGGGGGGAAAAAAAAAAGATCAGCAATGTGGATTTTCTGGAAGTGGAGAAAAGTGGTTGGAATGGGCAGGCAGAGGGGGAGAGTCTGTGGAGCAGATGGGTGTCACATGTCAAGTGAGAGACTCCAGGAGTCCAAGACACTTCAGGAACTGGCGCTGCAGGAAGGGAAACTTGTTTCGTCTCTCCTAGACTGGACTCCTGCTGAGCTGCAGAACCTCCTGAGGCCACTCTAGGGTTGCCACTGGAGCACAGAGTGGAGGGAAAGCTCCTGGGAGAGCACAGCCTCTGTAAGGCTGCTGTAAGACCTCCCCTGGACAATGGGGGCACACAAGCATGGAGACTGGTATCTGCTTCTCATCAGGAGGAGAAAGGTAGCCATTAGGTGCCCTGCTTTCTCTGCCTGGCAGGGCATGGACGTGTGCACTCCCAGCCTGCTGGAGGGAGGGATCCAAACAGCGAGAGGCTATGGGTGGCCCCTAAGGGGGTCTACACTTGAGGTCAGCCAAAAAGAACTGCCCTCTGCAGGAAACTGGGCATTGCTGAGGTCCACATACAGCCTCCCCCTCCTCCTCCAAGGGGACAGTAATCAGGCCCACTGGGACAGTCAGGGTGTGAGTGCCTGCTGCATGCAGGCACCCTCAGTGGAATTATAACAGCATTGGTGACTTAAGACTTTTGGCCCTTTTCCTCTAATTCTTCTAATCTCCCTTCTGACATCAGAAGAACCAGAAAGGGAAGGAAGTGGAGGGAAAAAGGGAAAGAGCAGGACACGCCCCTTCTCCACTGCAGAACCTCATGCCAGGGAGCAGGCCATGCTCCTTCTCCACCGCAGGGCCCCATACCAGGGAGCAGGCCACGCCCCTTCTCCACCAAAGGGCCCCATGCCAGGGAGCAGGCCAGGCCCCTTCTCCACTGCAGGACCCCATGCCAGGGAGCAGGACACGCCCCTTCTCCACTGCAGGACCCCATGCCCAGGAGCAGGCCTGAGCTGGGGACCAAGGGGAGGGGGAGGGCAAGATGAGGAGTGAAGATGCTTGCAAATGCATGTGAGGTTAAAAGTCTGATATAGAGTGGACTGGACCTCTTAACCCCTAAACATAAGTCTTAATTACTGAAGTAGGGCTAGGTCTTCTAAAGAAATATAACCAGAAATCTAAGGGTCTGTGTGAAAGGTTATCAATGCAAAAAAGAAAACATGTTTGAATGCAGTGGGTCAGAGAAAAAGCAGTTTTCTGTTGGTATCCAGCAGGATGAATTCAATAACAGGTGATGAAATGCTAATTCCATTTCCCTTGCCTGGGATAGGTTCAGGAAAGGGCATGTGTTGCATGCAGTTCTGACCAGAGATGTGAGGAAGTCTACTGTGGGGATTACAGGCAAGTTTCCCTTGTTCCTTAAAAGGGACATGAGGAAAAGGATGTTTCTTCCTCTTTTCTTTTTCTTTTTTTGAAACAGAGTCTCACTCTGTCACCCAGGACATCTTCCTTTTCCCCTGGCCTGAAATCACACAGCCCAAGACAATGAAGCTGGGCCTGGGATTGAACTTCTATTCTTTTTTTTTTTTTTTTTTTTTTTGAGACGGAGTCTTGCTCTTGTCACCCAGGCTCTGGAGTGCAGTGGTGCGATCTCCACTCACTGCAACCTCTGCCTCCTGGGTTCAAGCGATCCTCCTGCCTCAGCCTCTCAGGAAGCCGGGACTACAGGTGTGCACCACCAAGCCTAAGTTTTGTATTTTTAGTGGAGACAGGGTTTCACCATGTTGGCCAGGCTGGTCTTGAACTTCTGACCTCAAGTGATCTGCCTGCCTCGGCCTCCCAAAGTGCTGGGATTACTGGCATGAGCCATCATGCCTGGCCTGTTTCTTCCTCTTTTTTTCTGAGCTTTGACATTGTTCTATGAATATGTGATGTTGGAGTTGCTACAGCTGTCTTGTGGCCTGAAAGGGAGTAGTCAATAGGCTGAAGATGGCAGAGAAAAAGGCAGAAGGAACCTGAGTCCTCCTCGAGGCTACTGAGCTGATAAAATCCTAACTGGGCTGGGCCCGGTGGCCCACACCTGTAATCCCAGCACTTTGGGAGGCTGAGGTGGGCGGATCATCTGAGGTCAGGAGTTCAAGATCAGCCTGGCCAACAAAGTAAAACCCCGTCTCTACTAAAAATAAAAAAAAGCAGCTGGTTATGGTGGCAGGTGCCTGTAATCTCCAGTACTTGCAAAGCTGAGGCAGGAGAATCACTTGAGCCCAGGAGGCAGAGGTTGCAGTGAGCCGAGATCATGCCACTGCCTGGGCGACAGAGTGAGACTCTGTCTCAAAAAAAAAAGGCCGGGCGAGATGGCTCATGCCTGTAATCCCAGCACTTTGGGAGGCCGGGGTGGGTGGATCACTTGAGGTCAGGAGTTCGAGACCTGCCTGATCAACATATTGAAACCTCGTCTCTACTAAAAATACAAAAGGTAGCTGGGTGTGGTGGTGGGCACCTGTAATCCCAACTACTTGGGAGGCTTAGGCAGAAGAATGACTTGAACTTGGGAGGTGGAGGTTGCAGCGAGCTGAGATCAAGCCACTGCACCCTAGCCTGGCGACAGAATAAGACTCCATCTCAAAACAAAAACAAAAACAAAAGGGCTGGGTGCTTGTTATTCTTGTTCACTGCTAAATCCTCAGCAGATTTCTCAGTAAGTGCTGGATGGATGAATGGATGAATGAATGAATGAATGAATGAACTGAATTTCTTAGGAGGATCAGAAAATGAGGTCAGACAGGTCAGTAGAGATGAGGGTTGTGAAGGGTTATGGGGTTGGACTATATCATGTGGGTGACAGGGAGTCCCTCGGAATGAATAGACTCCCTCAGGGCAGGAGCTGTGTCTTCCTTCTTAAATTGGGGGACTCTTCCCTCTGGACCTCCTCCTAAAGCCCAGGAGGAGGCCAAAGCCACAGGGGCTGCATGGGTACAGAAGAAACAAGCCCCGACTCCTTCCCAGGCCTGCAGGAGGGAGCTGTGTTCCACGGGCCGCTTGAGTGTCCCTGGCCTTTGCCCAGCACTAACCCACCAAGCTGTACAAAAACATCATCTTCTGCTCTTCATAGATGTTCATGGGGTTCACCAGGAGCTGAAAGAGACCTAAGGGCACAAGGTCAAGCCAAAGGCCACAAGATGGGTCCCAGCCCTGATTCAGCCTTTGCCCACCCCGACTTTCTGCTTCCGCACTCACCTATGGCCAGGAACCCCCCAGCGCCTGCCCCTAGCAGGAAAGCAGTGACAGGAAACTCGCCCGGCTGGCGCCACAGGAACCGGCTGCAGGAGACTGGCAGCCCCCAGCTCAGGAGCCTCTGCACCGCTGAGAGGGGGACAGGGTAGCTCAACAGCCCACTCTTCTGCCCGGGATGGGGCTCATGAGGACTCAGGGCTTGCAGGTGGATAGAGGCTGGGGGAAGCTGGCAGGTGGCAGTAGGAACTTGGGGGACCATGGAGGAGGATGAGGAAGCCTGAGGATAGGTCAGGGTAAGGGATAGAAGAGGAAAGGGCTGGGCTGGGGGGCAGGGGGCACTAGACCCGAGAGGTGGGGGCTGGACCCTGAGTTGGGGGACAGTGTGCGGGAGTTCCCGGAGGAGAGCTGGGATGACAGTGGAGGCTGAGGGATGCCAGGTCCCTGCTGAGTGACTCACTGGTATGAGGCTGTTTTCTTCTTTGCCCTCTTGCCCCATTCTCATGATGTTTAATGTCCATGAGTCAGTTTTGGGGAAGCACCGCTCATCCCAGAAGTCTCCTGAAGGACCTCCTTGGACGCAAGGTTCTGGTGAGAGAAGAGGCGGCTGCCTGTCTCTTCTGCCTCACAGGAAGCCTAGGCCTGAGCTCTGGGCCTTTGAATCCTGCTGCTCTGCTCCAAGAAGTGGGGAAGGAGATGAGACACCTACCTACCCCCGCTCCAGTCCTCGGAACTGGGTCAGGGATTCCAAGACACATGCAGTGAAAGCCCTCGGAACCTCAGAATACGGTGAGAAGTTCCAGGAGCAGGAAGTCAGCGGGCTTCTCCTGGAGACAGGCAGACATTTGGTCTCAGCAACCATGCCCAAAGTCACGAAGGATATTGTGCACCCCTCGGCGGGAGAGGAGCCTAGCATGGCAAGAGCTGTGGTTCGCAGCGTTGGAGGCTTTACCCTGGGCTTGTCTTTGGCCACGGCCTACGGGCTTCTGGAGCTACTGGTGGAAGGGCACAGCCCCTGGGGCTGCCTGGTGGGCACCCTCACTTTGGCTGCCTTCCTTAGCCTGGGCATGGGATTCTCCCGCCAGGTCCGAGCCACTGTCCTCTTGCTGCTGCCCCAGGCCTTCTCCAGTGAGCCTGGCACCCAGGGCTGGGGGGCAGGTCCTGGGGCTGGTGCTGGGACAGGGGAGATGCTGGGCGAGAGTTAAGGGAAATATTCCAAAGGCTTATGTACGGGACTTGCTGCCGTGTTTGGGGCTGGGGTCTTGGTTCTGATGGAGCTGTCGCCCCCAGGGCAGGGCCGGACACTACTGTTGGTGGCTGCCTTTGGGTTGGTGCTTCAGGGGCCTTGTGCCAACACTCTCCGCAACTTCACCCGGGCCAGCGAGGCTGTAGCCTGTGGGGCAGAGCTGGCGCTGAACCAGACCGCCGAAGTGCTGCAGCGGGCCAAGCAGCCGCTTGTCAGTAAGTCCCCCTCCCCCACTGCTGTCTCCCACTGGCCCCCCACCCCCCTCATCCTGCATGTTCTATAGTCCTTTGGCCTCCTTTTCTGCTGGTGCTAATTGCAGAGCATCTGGGCCTGAAAGGGACTCTGGGCACAGCTACACCCTCTCTCCTTGCTCTCTGGCCTCCTCCACTGCCACATTAACTACCTCCCAGGCCCCAGAATCCAGGCTCCCCACCTCTGGAACGGCAGCCCCCTCTCCACTTCCTGCCTAAGGGGCAATGGTGGGAACCAGCCCCTAGAGGAGGAGACGCCACAGTGCCTCTGTCCTTCACCCCTCAGGTGCCCTGAACAAGATTAAAGCTATTGCCCAGAAGGCCAAAGAAGTGGCTGACCGTGTCCGCAAGTTCTTTCGGTCAATCATGGATGGTGTGAAACACGTAGGTAAGCGCATTAGCATGTCTAGACCTGGGGACTCAAAATGCACCTGGGCGCACTGGCTCACGCCTGTAATCCCAGCACTTTCGGACGCCGGGGTGGGAGGATCGGTTGAGCCCAGGAATTTGAGACCAGCCTGGGCAACATGGCAAGATCCCATCTCTATAAAAACTTTAAAAAAATAAATAATAAATAAAACTAGCCAGGTGTAATGGCGTATGTCTGTAGTCCCAGCTACTGGGGAGGCTTCGGTGGAAGGATCTCTTGAACCCAGGAGTTTGAGGCTGCAGTGAGCTGTGACCGTGCCACTGTACTCCAATCCAGCCTGGGGGACAGAGTGAGACTCCATCTTTAAAGAGAAAAAAAAAGAGGCTGGTCACAGTGGTTCATGCCTATAATCCCAGCACTTTGGGAGGCTGAGGTAGGTGGATCACCTGAGGTCAGGAGTTCAAGACCAGCCTGGCCAACATGGTGAAACCCCGTCTCTACTAAAAATACAAAAATTGGCCAGGCGTGGTGGCTCATGCCTGTAGTCCCAGCTACTTGGGAAGCTGAGGCAAGAGAATTATTTGAACCCAGTAGGCGGAGGTTGCAGTGAGCCAAGATCATGCCATTGTACTCTAGCCTGGACAACAAGAGCAGAACTCCGTCTCAAAAAAAAAAAATTCAGTTTTCTCACCGGTATCCCTGTCAAGGCCTTTTCAGGCCCCTCCTGGGTGCTGATAAAGCTCACTGGACACAGCACAGCCAGCACAGGCCTCTTCGGCCCCGGGGTTGTGAGAAGAGGCTGTAGGATTCCAGCCCAGGGTGCCCACCCTGCATCTGTCCCCAGCCAGGGCTCTCCGGAATGTGTGGCAGTGGCTCCTGCATGTCGGGGACGTGTGCAACGCGGAGCTGGGCAACCCTTACCTGAAGTGTGCGCGGGTCTTTGATGATGCCAAGGACAGCTGCATGCAGGTCATACCGCAAGCCTACCACCTGTGTTACGTGCTCATGCCCTTCAAACTGGCGCTCTGTGGACTTGCCAGCTGTGAGAAAGCCAGGGCCCGCTATCAGGGAGGGGCTGATGTGAGGTGGAGCCGGGAGGGAATGTGGGGGTCAGTTGGGAGGACAGGCCCAGGAGGACCATTAGGGGGCAACAGAGAAGAACCAATAAGAATGGTGGGACCAGTATTGGGGGTGGGGGTGGGCAGTAGGGAGGGATAGGTGTTAGGAGAGAGGAGCCACAGGGAAGTGCTACAAGGTTTTGAGCAAATGTGGAGGCCAATAGGAAAATAGAAATTCAAGAGGCCCTGTGGGAAGAGGTCTTCAGAGGTGGGGGGGCAGGTCTGGCTGTGCCCCTCCTCCATACACTCAGCGGACTCCGCCCATCAGTGGTCCAGGTGTTCTGTGTCATCCCTGAATACCTTCAACCCTTCTTGCGCCAGACCATCGGCACCCGTGAGTGACCCCCTCCTCCCACACAGGGTGCTCCCTAGTGGTCTCCCTCCCTCATCCCGGTGTGGCCATGACCAGCCCCCAGTGATCCCAGCCCATAAAGGAGAATGTAAGAGAAAGAAAGGGGCTCAAAAGATCACCTAGGCCCATACCCATGCTGTACAGATCAGGAAACTGAGGTCCAGCAAAGGGCCAGTGCCTCACCACGCCTGCCCCCAGAGCAGGAGCTGGGAACAGAACCAGAGGCTCCTGTCCACATTCAGGTCATTGAGATCATTCCTTATGGGCATCTGCGGCATGCCCGGTGTCATGCTGGGTGCTCAGCATGTGGTGGCAATGGCACAGATATGTGGAGGCTTTGTCCCCCTCCTCAGTCCACCTTGACCCAAGCACTGAGGGGGTCCCAGCTGGTCTGTGAGCTGCGCGCCCCCTGGGCCATGCCAGGCCCCTCCCCAGGTGCAGCTCCACCCTCTCCTAACTCTCCTTGCCCACGTCTCCCCTGAATCTGCTGGCCCCAGCTGTGATTCAGTTGCTCAACCGCGTGCGTCAGGAGTTTGAGTTCAACATGACAGCCACCCACCACTTCTCTGTGGATCTCAATGCCTCTCGGAGCCTGTCCCAGGTAGCCATGGACCTCCAAGAGGCTGTCAGCATGAAGCTGCACCGCATCCGAGAGGCCTTGGCTCTGATGGGCTTCACCACACCTCTGCTGCTTGTGCTTCTCTACCTCCAGTGAGGGGCTGCCGGGCGGTGCGGGGGTGCAGGGCCAGGGCTGCAGGGAGCGGCTCATCCCCCGGGGAATCCAGGGAAGCTGACATTGTAGGGTTGGAGGGGGGATGCCCTGTGGGGTCTGGCCTGGGGAGATAAGGGGCCTCACATGTGCTCCACCTCCGTTTCCCAGAGCCCTATTTTACCGGTACTGTTACCTGAACTGGGACCATTACGACAATATCTACATCACCAGCCGATTCCGGCGCATGGAGGCTGTGCGCTCCTCGGCTGGGCTGCCCACGGTGCTACCGCTCAGCGCTCACGAAGCCAGGCGCTACATCCAGCCGGGTGAGGGCCCTGAGGACAGGGAGAACCCGGCTCAGGGAGCCCAGGGCTTCAGCCCACCCTGCTGCCCTGCAGGGCCAGAGGGAGGAAACACAACCCAGAGCTTCAGGAACTTTCCAGCTGATGGGAGACACTGGCCAGTCCTTGGGGAGCCTGCAATCTGAAAGGGGAACATAGACACCCTTGGAGAAAGCAGCCAGAGACAGGAGGGGCAGATGGTGCTTCTGGGAGCACCCTGGATGTCAGGACAGCAGGAGGTGGACACAGTGAGGGAAGTCAAGTTGGGAGGGTGTCCGGGGGTGGGCAGGAAGTGTGAATGTGCTAATATGGAGGGGGAGGACTGCCTGTGAGGCAGGGAGGCAGGTAAGGGGGTGAGGGATGCCCTAGGAGGGAGGGCTCCTGGGACTGGAATGGGCCACAGGTCAGATGGAGATGCTAGGCAGGCCCCTCCCCTCTAGCCACGGAGCCCCCCGCCCTGAAGAGTGTTTCCTCACAACTTCTTTTCCTTTCCATATTCCCGATGAGCAGACAGGCCTGGGACTGATCACGGGCAGGAGGTCTCTCCAAGAACTGGGGTCTAGTGGACGGGAGAACTAGGGAGCATCCTCCTGACCATCCCACTCCCGCTCAGGCTCCATCTTCCTGTCCCAGTGGGAGAAGTTTTTTTGCATTCTGGAGACCTTCAGCCTTATCCGACACCTCCTCCTTGTGCTGTTCCTAGTCTTCCTGGACTACGCTGTCTTCTGGGTGCTTGACCTGGCCCGGCACCAGCTGCAGGGGGAGCTTGTGGCCCGCAGTGAGTGCCTGCACGACAGCCTCCTCCCACTCACCCACTGCAGCCCCTTGGCCTGCCCCTGCATCTCCCAGTCCGCTCCCAAGCCTTCTCCTCTTCCCATCCTCAGTCCTGGGGACTCCCTGAATGTCCCCATGTCACTGTTACTCAGTAGTCCCCAAGTGTGCCACTCTTTCAACTCTATCCTCTGCCTAGTAACACCCGTGTCTAGATCAAGGTTATAACATACAGCGTAGTTAAAAATGCAAGCTTAGGCCAGGCATAGTGTCTCACACCTGTAATCCCAGCACTTTGGGAGGCTGAGGCTGGCAAATCACAAAGTCAGGAGTTCGAGGCCAGCCTGGCCAACATGGTGAAACCCCGTCTCTACTGAAAATACAAAAATTAGCTGGATGTACTGGCGGGTGCCTGTAATCCCAGCTACTCAAGAGGCTGAGGCAGGAGAATCGCTTGAACCTGGGAGGCAGAGGTTGCAGTGAGCTGAGATCGTGCCCCTGCACTCCAGCCGGGAAGCAGAGCAAGACTCTGTCTCAAAACACAAAACAAAACACACAAGCCCTAGAGTCAGACTGGCCGGGGTTCAAATCCCAGCTCTGTCCTTTATTAGGCGGTGACCTTCAGCAAGTTGCTTAACCTCTTCAGCTTCAGTTTCATCTTTTTTCTTTTTTTTGAGTCGGAGTCTTACTCTGTCACCAGGCTGGAATGCAATGGCACGATCTCGGCTCACTGCAACCTCTGCCTCCCGGTTTCAAGTGATTATCCTGCCTCAGCCTCCCGAGTAGCTGGGACTACAGGCATGTGCCACCACGCCCAGCTTATTTTTGTATTTTTAGTAGAGATACGGTTTCACCATGTTGGCCAGAATGGTCTCAATCTCTTGACCTCATGATCCACCTACCTGGGCCTCCCAAATTGCTGGAATTACAGGTGTGAGCCACCGCGCCTGGCCTCTTTTTTTTTTTTTGAGGTGGAGTTTCGATCTGTTTCCCAGGGTGGAGTGCAAGGGTGCAATCTTGGCTCACTGCAACCTCTGCCTCCTGGGTTCAAGCAACCCTCCTGTCTCAGCCTCCCAAGTAGCTGGGACCACAGGTGTGCGCCAGCACGTCCAGTTGTATTTTTAGTCGAGATGGGGTTTCACCATATTGGTCAGGTTGGTCTCGAACTCCTGACTTCAGGTGATCCACCCACCTCACCCTCCCAAAGTGCTGGAATTACAGGCATGTGCTACTGCGCCGGCCCAGTTTTTTCATCTGAACAATGGAATAATAATGGTAGCAACCTCTCTGGGTCACTGTAAGGAGTAAATGAGATTATGTGTGTTGGGGCCAGGCCCATGGTGGCTCATGCCTGTAATTCCAGCACTTTGGAAGGACAAGTCAGGAGTTTGAGAGCAGCCTGGCCAACATGATGAAACCCCTTCTCTACTAAAAATACAAAAAAGTAGCTAGGGGTGGTGGTGGACGCCTGTAATTCCAGTTACTCAGGAGGCTGAAGCAGGAGAATCACTTGAACCTGGGAGGCAGAGGTTACAGTGAGCTGAGATCATGTTACTGTACTCCAGCCTGGGCAACAAGAGTGAAACTCTGTCTCAAAAAAAAAAAATATTATGTGTGTTGAATGCCTGGTAAACCATTGATTGAGAATGTGAGCCAGGTGCAGTGGCTCATGCCTGTAATCCCAGCACTTTGGGAGGCTGAGGTGGGCAGATCACCTGAGGTCAGGAGTTCAAGACCAGCATGGCCACCACGGTGAAACCTTGTCTCTACTAAAAATACAAAAAAATGAGCCACGCATGGTGGTGGGTACCTATAATTCCACCTACTCAGGAGGCTGAGGCTGGAGAATTGCTTGAACCCAGGAGTTGGAGGCTGCAGTGAGCCGAGATTATCACTCCAGCCTGGGTGATAGAGTGATACCCTGTCTCAAAAAAAAAAAAAAAAAAAAAAAGAATAAGTAAGAAACTCCCCCAAAAACAAAAAACAAAACCCCAAAACAAACAATAAAGCACTTGGTTCAGTGTCTGCTACCCAGTCAGTGATCAGCCAATAAATGTTTCTGGGGGCCTGACCCAGTGGCTCACATCCGTAATCCTAGCACTTTGAGAGGCTAAGGCAGGCGGATTACTTGAGCTCAGGAATTTGAGACCAGCCTGGGCAACATGGCGAAACCCTATCTCTCTCCAAAAAAAAAAATAATAATAATAATAATTAGCTGGTCGTGGTGGCACATGCCTGTAGTCCCAGCTACTTGGGAGGCTGAGGCAGGAGAATCACTTAAATCTGGGAGGTTGAGCCCGCAGTGAGCCAAGATCACAGCACTACACTCCAGCCTGGGTGACAAAGTGAAACCCTGTCTCGAAAAATAAGTAATTTTTTTTTTTTAAGATGGGGTTTCACCATCATGGCCAGGCTGGTCTTGAACTCCTGACCTCAGGTGATCCACCCACCTCAGCCTCTCAAAGTGCTAGGAACAGGCGTGAGCCACTGCACCCGGTGAAAAAATAAGTAATTTTAAAAAACAATAATAAATGCTCTGGGTGGTCATGGAGGCCAGGGGCGTGATACTTAAGGTCGTCTTAGATCTGGTGGCTTGGATAGGAAGACCAGACACCACTGCCACCCAGCTGGACCACCGGGCCAGTCCCAGGAGCCAGGACTGAGGTCAGGCCCCAGGGCACCATGAGGGTGCCTAAGGCATTGGAGCCCCCAGCTGAGGGTCTGACTCATCCTATGACCTGCGCTGCTCCACTTTCCTCATTCCAGAAGGTGTGGGCTTTTCTGCATAGCAACTGCCATGAGTGTCACTCACACAGTGTCTTTGTGCCAGGTCCTGTGTTGGTGTCTATAACTGTGGAAGGGACTGGCTATGCTGGGAATATTTACCGTGACCTGGTGTCAGCATTTAATGTACTGCAGCAAGGCAACATCAGTATTTTGTCCCGGCGTTGTCTCCTTCGTCCCTCGGAGCCTGACAGCACTGGTTACATAGTCATTGGTATCAACCACACCCTGAGGGCCCTGGGGGTGTGGACACCATGCAGGAAATGAGGGCGCAGACTGCTGGGGGTGTGTAGGGGCGCCAGGAGTGGGCTGGCACCTTGTGCCTGCTGGCAAGGCTTACTGAGGCTGCCGTGCTCCCAGGCGTCATGTATGGCCTATGCTTCTTCGTCACCCTGTTTGGCAGCTATGTCAGCCGGCTGCGGCGAGTCATCTGTGCCTCCTACTACCCTTCCCGGGAGCAGGTGAGGGGTCCAGGGCTGGGAGCTAGTCCCTGCCCCCTCCCCAGGGGGCTTAGCTAGTGGCTGTTGGCTTTGGGGGCTGAATTCCTTCAGCAGCCCCAGACCTCTTTCCTCTGGTTGAACTCCAAAGGAAATGACCTGGACTTCAAGCCTCCGGACCCAAGATGGGGCAGGGAGAAATGGTGCCTCTGGGGCAGGGCTTCCTGGACGGCATTTAGCTCCAAAGTCTTGTTAAAATCACTGGGATGGCAGTCAGGGAGGGGATGGGGGTGGGGAGTTGGAGAGTGGAGCAGGCGCCATGGCTCACACCTGTAATCCCAGAACTTTGGAAGGCTGAGGCAGGAGGACTGCTTGAGGCAAGGAGTTCAAGACGGTTTGGGCATCAAAGTGAGCCTCTGTCTCCATTAAAAAAAAAAAAAAGAAGAAGAAGAAAGAAAAGAAGAGAAAAAGAAAAAAAGAAAAGAAAAAGCCAGGCGTGGTGGTGTGGGCCTGTAGTCCCGGCTACAAAGGAGGATTGCTTGAGCCCAGGAGTTCGAGGCTGCAGTGAGCTGTGATTGCACCACTGCACTCCAGCCTGGGCGATGGCATGAGACCCTGTCTCAAAAAAACAAAACAAAATAACATGGTGGGAAGTGGGGGGCAGTGTTGGCATATTGAAGTGTAATTAAAAACTCCCCATTGGTTTACTCATTTAGTAATCATTTACTGAGCACCTACTGTATTCCCCCATCTCTATGCTGGTCTCCAAAGATGCCAAGATGAAGCGGACACGGTCTGGAGCTCACAGTCTCAAAGCAGGCCGGACAGACTTTTAACGAGACATTATAATGTATTTATTTATTTATTTTGAGATGGAGTTTTTGCTCTTGTTGCCTGCTGGAGTACAGCGGTGCAATCTTGGCTCACTGCAACCTCCACCTCCTGGGTTCAAGCAATTCTTCTGCCTCAGCCTCTCAAGTAGCTGGGAATACAGGCACCCGCCAACACTTCTGGCTAAGTTTTGGTATTTTTAGAGAGACAGGTTTTCACCATGTTGGCAAGGATGGTCTTGAACTCCTGGCCTCAGGTGATCCACCCACCTTGGCCTCACAAAATGCTGGGATTATAGGCGTGAGCCACCGCACCTGGCAGACTTTATAATTTATCATTTAAAAAGCACGTTTATTTAGGAATGAATAAAAGTCCTATGGAAACCCAGAGGAGAGAGTGGTAACTCCACCCGGGCAAGCCCAGAAGGCTTCCCAGAGGAAGGGGCATTTGAGCCAAACCTAGAGGGATTCATAGGAGTTGGATAGAAGGAAAAGGTAGGGAGTGGAGATGGGTGTAGAGGGCATTCCAGGCAGACAAAACAGGGTCAAATGGGACCCCATCCCTGATCTCCCCACACCAGGAGAGGATCTCCTACCTGTACAACATACTTCTGAGCCGCCGAACCAATCTGTTGGCTGCCCTGCACCGATCAGTGAGGCGGCGGGCAGCTGACCAGGGCCACAGAAGTGCCCTCCTAGTGCTGGCCAGCCGGTGAGGCCACTGTCTTTCCTATAGGGGTGGGGCAAGAGGGGACAGAAAAAGAGCCAGGAGTCAGAAGGGATCTCTGTCCTCTCTAAGTGTCAAGAGATTTGGTAGAAGAGAATGCCTGTCCCATGCCCTTCACGCCGTGAGAGATGGGAATTCTTCGGGGCGAGGAGTGAAGGGAGGAAGGAAGGCAGGGCCGTGGAGAAGTTGCTGCTGAAATTAGAGGGATGGAGGATGGACTGCAGGAATTCAGGAAGCCCTCCTGCCATTTGGAGGTTGGCACTGGAGTGGGGAGGCTTCACCTGGAGCGCTGGCCTGCTTACTGTGTGTGACCTCTTTTCTCAGGTGTCCCTGGCTACGTCTATTCATCAGCCACTTTTGGTCGCCTCAGGCCTACTGCCTGGGCTGTGGGAAGCCCCAGGGTGAGGGAGACATGGAGAACGTTGTGTCCTGCAGTACCCCGGGCTGCCAAGGTGAGAGCCCCTGGGAAGTGTGCCTCTCCCTGCTCAGACTTACCCCACTGGCATATGACAATCAACTGTGGTCCTTCCTTGATGGAATTCTCTTGTGCCTCACATTTTGCGTCCCTCCCTTCATAACTATGCGAGTTCTCATTTACACAGAGCCCTCAGGTAGCTCATTTTCTCCATGCTTGCCTTTATTCTTCTGGGTACTTATTTATTTATTTTTTGAGACAGAGTCTCGCTCTGTTACCCAGGCTGGAGTGCAGTGGCGCGACCTCGGCTCACTGCCAACCTTCGCCTCCCGGGTTCAAGCAATTCCCCTGCCTCAGCCTAGCCTCCCGAGTAGCTGGGACTACAGGCACCCACCACTATGCCCAGCTAATTTTTGTAATTTAGTAGAGACAGGGTTTCACCATGTTGGCCAGGATGGTCTTGATCTCCTGACCTCCTGATCTGCCTGCCTCAGCCTCCCAAAGTGCTGGGATTACAGGTGTGAGCCACCGCGCCTGGCCTCTCTCGGGTGTTTATAAACGGGATTTCTATGCAAATGGCATTGCAGCAGTTCCCTAGTGTGCACCGCTTGAGAAGCATGGCTCCTCCAGGAGTGTGATAGGGGAGGCAGGGGCTGGCAACCAGGAAGCACAGAGGGTGGGTGGGTGAGCTTGGGTTCACCTCCATTCCTCTGGCCTCTGTCAGGTCTCTACTGCCTCACCTGCTTCCGCCTCCTGGACAATACCTGCTCCGTGTGTGCCTCTCCCCTCTCCTACCAAGGGGACCTGGACTTGGAGCTGTGAGTCTTTCAGTGACGTGGGGTGGCGGGAGTCTATGGGGGTAGTGGGAGTAGCCACCCTTCTGCTAGGACATCTGTGGGCCACTGAGATGAGAGATTTCTCCAGGGACTCTAGCGATGAGGAGGGCCCTCAGCTATGGCTGGCTGCAGCTCAAAGGAAGGACCCTGAGCAGGCGTGGTTACTGCAGCAACAGCTCCAGGACATGCTCGGCAGGAGCCTCTCAATGGAGTCCACTTCTGAGTCAAGGTGAGCAGGAAGCAGGAGTTGGCACCTGGGGTTTGTGAGGCCCAAGCATGTTCTGTTCCATTTACAAAGGCTTCCTAGGTGCTTGGACCTTGCCAGGGCTGGAGACGGACATGAAGGGAGGGGAAGTAACTGTGGTTTGCCAAGTGCCTGCTCTGTGTCAGCACCGTGGCCCTGGAGGAGCTCACCATGCCCTTGGGGAGAGTGACATCAAATAGATAACAGGGTGGACAGCAGCCTGATAAACGAGTGAATATACTCTGGGCAGCACAGAGGACAGAACAACCAACTTGGGAAAAGGGGAGTATTAATGAAGGCTTCATAGAAGAGGTGATAAATGAGCTGGATTTTTGTTTTGTTTTTTGGAGACAGGGTCTCACTCTGTCACCCAGGCTGGAATGCAATGGCGCAATCCCAGTTCACTGCAACCTCGACCTCCTGGGCTCAAGCAATCCTCCCACCTCAGTTTCCTGAGTAGCTGGGACGTCAGGCACACCACCACGCCTGGCTTCTTCTTATTATTATTATTTTGTAGATATGGGAGTCTCACTATGTTGCCTAGGCTGGTCTCAAACTCCTGAGCTCAAACCATCCTCTTGCCTTGGCCTTCCAAAGTGCTGGGATTATGGGATTATAGGCGTGAGCCATGGTGCCTGGCCAGGGGCTGGATTTTGGGGGCAACTTCGTGGTTTGTTAGGCTGAGAAGTAGAGGAAAGCATTTCAAGGGGAGGCCCGTGTGGGTTTGGAGAATGTGAGGCATTCAGAAAGGTAGAGCCCAAGGGATGGGTGTGTCTGGATAGAGACCTCGGAGGATGCTGGGAGATGAGGTTGGAAGTCAAGGTGGGAAGAGATGGGCAAGACCTTTACTTGTCATTTGAAGAGCTTAGGTTAGAAAGTGATGTGCTCATATTTGTCTTTTAAGACCATAAGTGAAGAAGGCAGAGCGAGGTTGGGCAGGAGCAGGGAGGTCAGAGGAGAGTTTGTCTTAGTTTAGGAGAAGTTCATGATGGCCTCAGGATTGAGGTGCTGAGGGTGACTGGGATTTCTGTGCTTGGGACTGCACAGGTGTTAGGACAGGAAGATAAACAGGTTCTGGGGAAAGACAACTGGCCCAGTCTGAGATCTTTGAGGTATCTGTAGGGCATCCAGTTGGAGATGCCCAGGGGGACAGTTAGACAAGGGCAGGGTTCCGGACTGGAGGTGTATTTTGGGGGGGCGTTGAGTTAGAGACTGTGAGAGAGAGGTGTATTTTGGGGGGGCGTTGAGTTAGAGAGAGAGAGTGAGCTAGATCATCCTGGCAGAGGGCATGGCAGGAGAGAGGGAGGGACAGGGAGGTAAGAGGCTCAAGAAAGCAGGAGAGCCAAACATGAAATCAAGTAGGGGGCCAGGCACAGGCTTACACCTGTAATCCCAGCACTTTGGGAAGCCGAGCCGGGAGGATCACTTAAGGTCAGGAGTTCAAGATCAGCCTGGCCAGCATAGTAAAACCCTGTCTCTACTAAAAATACAAAAATTAGCCAGGCGTGGTGGTGCCTGTCCGTGGTCCCAGCTACTCAGGAGGCTGAGGCAGAAGAATTGCTTGAACCTGGGAGGCAGACGTTGTAAAGAGTTAAGATTGTGCCACTGCACTCTAGCCTGGGAGACAGAGCAAGGCTCCGTCTCAAAAAATAATAATAAAAAAGTAATAATACAAAAATTAGCTGGGCATAGTAGCATGCGTCTTTAGTTCCAGCTACTCAGGAGGCTAAGGTGGGAGGGATCACTTGAGCCATGGAGGCTAACACTGCAGTGAGCTAAGATTGTGCCCCTGCACTCTAGCCTGGGCAATAGTGCAAGACCCAGTCTCAAAAAATAAAAAGATTTTTAAAAAATCAAGTAGGATCATGTGAAGACAGGCAACAGGCGGTTAGGAAATCACTGGAGTGCCTTATAGGAATATTTGTCATGGCATCAGGAAGACTAAAACTGGTCTGCCATGATGGGTTGAGGGGTGACTGGTAAAAAGGACTCAGAAAGGTTGGGAGCAGTGGCTCATACGTAATCCTAGCACTTTGGGAGACTGAGGCAGGTGGATCACTTGAGGTCAGGAGTTCGAGACCAGCCTGGCCAACATGATGATTCCTTGTCTCTATTAAAAATACACAAAATTAGGGCTGGGCGCAGTGGCTCACCCCTGTAATCCCAGAACTTTGGAAGGCCGAGGCCGGTGGATCACAAGGTCAGAAGTTCAAGACCAACCTGGCCAAGATGGGGAAACCCCGCCTCTGAAAAAAAAATACAAAAATTTAGTTGGGTGTGATGGTGGGCACCGTAATCTCAGCTACTTGGGAAGCTGAAGCAGGAGAATCGCTTGAACCTGGGAGGTGGAGGTTGTAATGAGCCAAGATCATGCCACTGCACTTGAACATGGGTGACAGAGTGAGACTCCATCTCAAAAAAAAAAGACTCAGAAATATGGTATGTGGCACCTGCATCACTGTTGCCAGGAGTCTGATAATGCTTTTAATCTAATAAGTGCTGTAGTTTGAAAAAATGTAAGCTTGATGGTGAAGAGAAAGAGAGTTAGCTTCACAGAGCAAGAGAGTAGCTTGAAGGGGATTCAGCACTAAAAGGGCTGTCTAGATACAAGGACAGGGAGATTTGAGCATTTAGGCAGTGTAAAAGAGCGTTGGGGAGGGAAGTTTGGCTCTAGGGCCAGGTGGACCAGGTGGCCTGCCTTAGAAAGGAGAGGCTGGCAGAGATAGGGGCAGAGAGTAGAGGTCCCCCTAAGCAGCTGAGCCTGCTCCAGCCTGATGGCCTCGCTTCTCTCTGGGGAGTAGGAGGCAAGAGCACCTGCTGAGCGAGCAGAGGGGGCAGCTGGGAGTGGAATAAAGGTTTCAAGGAGTGGGTGGTAGAGGTTGAAAGACCTGCTGTGGGAAACGTGCAAAGAAGCCGACTGGGGAGGTTAAGGGATTTCCAGGTAGCGTCAAAGGCCCAGATGATGCTAGAAGCGTTAACCTGTGATGATTGCTCCAGTGCGCTTGGTTATGTGATTTTCCCCGGCAAATGTGGTAGCCATGAATCGGATTCACGGGTGGAGGGCTTTTTCTGGGCAGCTCAGGAGGACAAGATGGAGTGAGCATTGAGATGTCTTTGGTAAGAATGTCTGAGACGACTGGGGAAAAGGAGGGGCTGAGGCCCCCCGGGGGCAGCCCAGGCTCTCTGTCTTGATGAAGTGTTAGAGCAGGGGCAGTGGCCAGGAGGGAGAGCTGGCTGAACAGGAGGGGCTCAGAGATGGGGTCACGGCCAGGGAAGAACTCTGGAATAAATCCAGTGAGGGGCCAAGTCTGAGAAGGACATCTGAGTGGGAACAGAGATGATCAATAGGACCAAGGAGGTTAGGGGTTGAGAAGCCAGAAAACTGGATGGGTCCTTTAACGAGGAGGTTGCAGGACCATACAAACTGCAGGGGTCCAGAGCCAGCATCTAAACGTGGCAGGTTGTCTGGCAACCTGAGGAGACAGCCACAGCACTGGTGGTACAGCTGTCGTGGCAGCCAGGGGCTTTGCAAAAAACAGTACAGGCCAGCTGGGTTTGAGAAGGTTAAGCTGCCTCCACTTGGGAGGACTGCAAAGAAAACTGTCCAGTGGGCACATTCCAGTGTGAATGGGGTGGTGGAGGTCGTGATGAGTCGGGAGGTTGAAGGGGAAGCAAAGCTTTCTTTTCAGAGGTTCTAGAGGGCCCAGTGAAGGGCTAAGCTGGGTCAGCAGAGGGGGTGGTTTGAGCATTGAGCAGGTGTGACCACTGAGGTCACTCACTAGTGGTTCTGCCCTTCCTAGCCATGTGGCCTCAGGCAAGTCACTGCCTCCGCTTAGCATCAGCCTAAAATCAGAAAATATCTACAGCCATGGGCTGGTACACCTCGTGGGCCTGGGAGAGCAAGAGGTGCTCGGAAAGAACAGGAGCTGGATCTGAACAGATGGGGCAGGGCAGGGGGCAGGGATGCACCTGTGAAGACAGAAGGTGGGTGATCCGGCCACCCCCTTCCTCTCCTCACTAGTGACCTGGATGAGGAGAAGGGGCCTCAGCAGGGGAAGCACGGGCAGCAGCCCTTACCTGAAGCCTATCAGCCTGTCAGCATTCTCACCAGCCCTGAGCCCCACAGACCACCTGAGACATCCTCCGCCCCCAGTGCAGCCCCCACTGCGGCTTCAGAACCCTCAGTCCCTCTCTCATCTCCCTCTCTTCCAGATCTTTCCCACCCACCCCCCAAATAAACCAAAAGTGGACACAAGTGGGAATCTTAAATTATTATTATTTCTTCCTGTCGCTTACACCCGAGGTGGGGGGGCTGGGGTGGGGGAAGGAAATAGGAGGGGGGGAGTGCCTCTCCCCCTAAGGCACTGACTGGGAAAGCCACAAGTAGGGAGAAAGGAGGCCACATTGTCCCCACTCTCTGGGGCTGGGCCCCAGGTCTCCCCAGCCCTGGGCTCCCCCCATCACCTGAAATGCTAAGATGAGGCCCAGGACAACCCGACCTCCCCACCACCCCAATATATTACATCATCACTTTTTAAATAGATACAGGGACTGGTCCCGCTACCCCCTCCCTGTGACCCCTCCCCACTGTTAGGGGTACCTGGGCAGCTGTGCAAATGGGCAAGGGGGTGCATGGAAGAGAGGAAGAGCACCGGGCCCCTGAACCTGCCCCTTTTAAGGAGGGGGAGGGGCCGTCAGGCCAGGAAGGGGAAATAGTGCAAGGCAGAGCCCAGGCTGCAAAAGGGGTCCAGCACCCAGCGAGGAAGGGGGGGTGTCCCCCACCCCCAGCAGAATTGGGTAGTTAAAAAATCTGAAACTAGATTTCAACAAGACCAACAGAAGAGGCTATGTACAGAATGGGGGTGGATTCAATCCTAAGAGAAGAGTGAGGAGATTATTCTCCCTGGCTCGACAGGCAAGGATCTGGGAAGGGGATCAGTTTCCCACAGGTCCGCAGCCCCTTTCCTGGCGGCCCAGCGAGAAGCTGCGCGCCCACCAGCTGGGGTGGGTGAGGAGCGTGAAGACAGCTCGCTCCAGTGGCCGCGGGGGGCGCTCGCCCGCCCAGGGCATGGCCGCCAGATGGCGCCGGCTCGCCCGCTCTCCGCAAGGCTCCTCCAACCCCTCACCCTGTCCCACACCTCTCGCTGCGCCAGCCCGGGGGCGGCGTGAGTCAGGGGCGGCAGCGGTGGCGGCGGCTCCGGCTCGCACCTGGGCGGGGAGGAGGTGGGGAGGAGAAGAGGGTAGGACGCCGCCCGGCCCGCCCTGCCCTCTGGCCCCGGGGAGGGAGCGGCGGGAACAAGACATTCCCTGCCCAGGGCCGCGGGGAGGGAGGGACAGGGAGGGGAGTGGAGCCGAGCGGCTCCCCCAGCTGGGCGGGGCCCCCCCCACTGCCCCCAGGGGCGGGCGAGCCAATCAGGCCACCCCGCCCCCTTCTTCTCCAGGACCCCATGACTCAGCGCCGGGAGCAGGGCGGAGGGGGACTGGGATGGCTCCTTCCTTACAGGCCCAGTCCCCCAGTCTTTCAAGCTTCCACCTGGCTTTCCCCCACCTACCCTTCCTTTGCCGCCCCCCTTTGCATAATTCACTGCCAGGAAAAAGGAACAGAAACTAGGAAGGAGGGGTCTCGGAAGGGAGGGGCAGTCCTTCACCCCCTTACACAGCCAAAACCCCCGAGGGGCATAGGGGTGGGGCAAGGCTTTGGTCCCAAGCCCTCACCCCCTAGAAACCCGCATAGCCGAAGTGGGACCCACAAATCAGAAATACATTATTGCTTCTACTCCCCAGGAGCAGCTGGGGACAGGGACCCCACTTTTACAATAGAGCTGTAAATATATACACAATATATGTATCACTCCTTGGGGGATCACCCCAATTTGGGGAGCCTCTGCCCTAATACCTTCTCAGCTTGGAATTGGAATGAGGGTTCTGGGAGGAAGGGCTGATGCTGATGCCAGCAAGGCTCCGTGCCCCAGACCCCTTGCTCTGTCTGTCCTGTGTGCTCCCATTGCTTGGCATGGGTGTCCCCGGCCTTGTGCTGCTTCCTCCTGGCCACTTGTCCCTCTTTAAGAGGACTCCATAGCACCTTCAGCCTGGGGTGTGGTGGGTGCCCCCTCCTCCTCCTCGTCATCAGGGGGCCCCGGGGTAGAGACCGGGGGCCCAGTAGGGGCTGACTGCTCCCAGAATCGAGCTAGAGAGAGGCGGAAGGTGTCCAGGTGGCCATTGGAGAGGTCGAGGCCTGCGGGGGATGCAGCAGTGGTAGAGGGTGGCGGGTAGTGGGGTGGTGCATCGTCCTTGCGGCGCCGTCGGGTGCGCACCTCCAGGCAGTTCTGGCCCTTGAGGTGGCGCTGCAGGTGGTCCTCCTTGGCGAAAGCCTTGTGGCACAGGTGGCACTCATAGGGCCGGTCCCCCGTGTGCAGGTGCATGTGGTTCTTGAGGTCGTAGCTGTGCAGGAAGCGGGCTGGGCAGTGCGGGCAGGAGTAGGGGCGCTCTCCCGTGTGCTTCCGCATGTGGATCTTCAGCTTGTCGTTCCTGGCACAGGCAGGGGTGAGGGGCAAGGAGGTGTTCAGGGTGGGATCCCTGGCTCCTCCTGGTCATACCACCCCGGGCTTGTCTCCCATCCCTGTCCCTCACTATGTGTTACTTCACTATTGCCCCAGGATACCCTGCTGGCTGGCCTCTAGCTTAACAGGGCCTTGCCATTACCCACTCCTCTGCGTTCAGCAGTGCCCTCCTGGGCACTAAATCCTTCATGCTCTAGACACTTCCCCACCCATCGCCCTTGGCTTGCTTTCTCCTGCTCTCCTCACTCCAGTAGCCCACTCATGCCCCAGTCTCTCCAGGACAACCTACCTCCACCTCGGGTCTCCTAACTCTTTCCTCTCTCCTCCCACCCTGCCCTCGACCCAGGGCCCCTACTGGGCCCTTCCCCACTTGCTGCTCACCGGGTGAATCGAACGCCGCAGACCTCGCAGGCAAAGGGCTTCTCGCCTGTGTGGGTCCTCATGTGGCGAGGCAGTTTACCGGCCCCATGGATGATCTTGTGGCAGACAGGGCACTCCTGAGGCATCTGGGAGCGGCGCTTCCGCACCAGCTTGTCTTGGCTGTCCAGGCCTGGTGCCAGGTTGTCCTGGTGTAGGGAGCTTAGGTAGGCCATCAGGTCAGGATCGATGGCATCCTCATCTGAGCCCAGCTCCTCTGGGGACAGTGGGGGCCCGCCCCCCTGCGCCAGCCCATAGGCCGGGGGATATACCAGCTCCTCTTCTTCTTCCTCACCCTCATAGGCCTCGTAGTTCTGGGAGCCCTCAGGAGGGGAGGCGGTTCCTGTGGGAGGGCTATAACTGTCCCCCAGCCCACTGCCCCCACTGCTGCCCACTCTGCCCGCCACCTCCTCCTCCTCATAGGTCAAGGGATGGGCAGGCACTGCGGGCACCTCGGGGACTAGGTGGTTTGCTCTGGCCCCCTTGGTTTGCAGGAAAGCTTTCCGGGGCTTGCGGCTGCGGCGGGCAACAGGCCGAGGTGGTGGTGGTGGAGGTGGCGGGAGGGGCATCTGTGGAGGGCTGTCTTCACCATTGGGAACTCCAGAGGCCGTGGCTGTGGCAAAGGCCTCCAGATACTGGCGGGCTCTCTCACAGTCATCCTCGTCCGGGCTGGGAGCTTCTAGCCCACTAACCTGCAGAATCTCCATGCAAGCAGCGATGACACACGGGATCTCCAGCAGCCGGGCAGCCTGGAGTACAGCTGGCATGTTGGCGCTGCTGGTGGTCAGAGTGGCTGTATAGGCAAATTCAAGGAGGGCGCCTAGTGCCTCTGGCCCTACAAAGTCCAGCTCACACACGCCGGCCCCTGCTCCCCCAGCAGCTGTCCCGCCGCCCCCGGCTCCCATGACAGCTCCGCCACCGCCCTCAGTGAACAGCTTCTTGAAGTAGTGGCTACAGGCAGCTAGCACAGCCCTGTGGGTGCGGTATTCAAGGCCCTGGGTCCGGATGGTGAGGTCACATAGGTGGCCCAGCTGGCGCTGCTCATTGAGGCAGCTCAGAAGCTCACTGCTGTGTTCTGGGAATGGAATCCCAATCAGGTCATCGTCGGGGCTCCCCATCTTCTCCTGCAGAGTCAAGTAGAGGGGAGGTTAAGAGCGCTCAGCCCATAGGGGTCTGGGGAAAGAGGACCAAATTTAGCCAATACTTATGGAGGGATGACTGTGTGCCAGTCACTCTTCTGAGTATTTTATACCCATTTCATCTTTCAAAACCATCTGCAGTATGATCATCATGTTTCACAGACAAGGAAACTGAGGTTCAGACAGGTGAAGAGACTTTCCAAGTTAAGTGCGGAACAGGGCCCAGTCCTTGTTCCTAACCACTATACTATTCCATTCTGCCTCTGTGGCAGCGGAGCCCTGCCTTTCTGGCCCTTTCATAGCGATCCATTTGCGTCACATGCCCCATTCCCCATCTCTTTGGAAGGAGAGGTGGACTGGGAGATAGGATGCCTGGGTCCTGGCTCAGGCTTCATGAAGAACTGGCTGAGGGACTGAGGGTGGTACCGGCAGCTGGCCTCAGTCATTTGAAAAGTGAGGTAATGGTCTTTGCAACGGAACCTCCTCATAGCCTGGGAGAGGCCAATGAGAGAGTTCAGACTCACACTGGACCAAGATCTGCTGGAGGCCAGGCACGGCCAGGTGCTTTAACTCAAGTTATCTCTCTCCAAAGCGGTTGGGACACTGTAAAACATATGCAGACAAGAGAAGGCAGCTTCCAAGCATCATCCTCTTCCTCCTCATGCCCTTCCCCTGGCTATCAAAAGTTCATCTCCCCTTCTAGATCCCCCGCTTCTGGAGGCCAAACGGGAAACACAGCTCCCAGCATCCCTCCCCCCACATCCTCCCCTCCCCCCTGGGGCCAAGGAGCAGCCACCCTTTGCTGGGGTGTCACTGGCTGGCGCGGGTGCTTCCTGCCCCTCACAGATAAGCATCGCCCCCGCCCCCTCCCCCACTGCCAATAAGCCAAGTTCCAGTCCCACCCCCCACCTCCCCTCAGCTGCTGCCACCCCTCCCTCCCCATTCTAGGAGAGCCCCCTGTCTCCAGAGGGCCTGAGTCCTGCTCTCTATCCTTTTCCCTCCAAGGCCCAGCCACAGGAGGTGGGTGCAGAGCAGCCAGCCCTCCCAAGGCTGGCAGAGGTGCGGGCAGGGGTTGGGGCACCGGTCTGGCCTGCAAAGGGGTGAGACCTGCTTTAAATCCTGGCGCTGCTACTATCTTGCTGAACGACCTTGGGAAAGTCATTTCTCTCTGTGCTTCCATTTCCTTGGCTATGCAAGGAGGGGGTGGGAGTAGCAGACCCAGTGGCTCAGCCCTTCAGCCCTGACATTTTGTGGGTCTGGAGCAAGTGGAGATAGTGCTGAGGTCTGGAAAGAGCTGGGGTCTGGAGTCAGCCAGGCTTGAGTTTGAATCCTCTCTCTGCCACCAGTGAGCTCCATGACCTTAAACAAGTGATTTCATCTCCGAGCCGCCTTCCTCGTCTGTAATATAGGATAATTCCACCTGACTCCTAGCGTTGTGGTGAGGGTTAAATGAGACCAAATATGGCACAATGCCTAATACGCAGTGGGGATTCAACAAAGGCTCTGGCCTTGGCCTAGCCTGGGCTTCGATTCCACTATACAGATGGCCTCTGTTAAGAAAACGACTTGGGACGGGTCTGCCCTCTCCCTCAAATCACCATGAGGGAACCAGGGTACTGCTAGCGACATGGCCTTGGACAAGTCACTTCCTTTCCCGAGGAGGCCTGTTCCACATGTGTAATATTAAAGGCTAGCCCAGATGATCCTTAGGGCAGTCCCACTGACATTTTGTCAGTGTCCTCTCTGCCACTCCAGCAGCGGCTCAGCCCGGGCAATTGATGGGGAAAGGTTTTTTTTTTGGAGGAGGGGAAGTGAATGGGGGAATCAAGGGCCAAAAATTTCCTCTTTAGGACACAAGAACTGCATTGTCTGTGTCTGCCTCCCTGCCTGTCACTTCATTCAGGCTCCTGCACAGAAACCTTGGGTGAGCAGCACCCACGTGTCTGTTTCTGCTTGTAAGCCACATCTAGGTACCCTTAGATGGCCCACCTGTTCCCACCTTAAGTCTGCAAACCACTTCTCTCCCCAGGAGCCAAGCCGCCTGGGAGCTCTCCCTGCTCCCTTTAATCCTCCTGCCTGTACTTTACAAATGGTACAAGTGGCAAATGGCCCCGAGACTTGGGAACAAACAAAAACCAACCAGGTGGACAGCAGCAGCAGGAGGAGCAGCAGCAGCAATGGTGACTGCAGCCACTTAAGCAGCAGTAGGCACCCTCCTGGGCCCAAGTGGATCCCGTCCCTCCTAAGGGGGATGGGTGGGGCTGTCCTCACTGTCCATTGGCTGGGAGCTGGGCACTGGCAGGCACGTGGCTCACCCCATCCCTCTCCCTCCTTCCCTGCCCACCCCACCCATTCCGGCTGCTAAGCCCGCCTCCCTTCTCCTACCCCAGGGCCGGTCTCCGTGGCAACTTGGTGTGGTGGGGGCGCTGATTGGCTGACCTCACTGTCAGGTCACAGGCTCATGTTCGTTCACCACGCAACTCACACAGGGATTGGGCAAGGGTGGGTGTTTAACTCTTTAGGCCCAAATCCAATGCCCATGGCCAAGAGGTAGCAATGAGAGAGGGGGAGAGACAGAGGACATGCGTGGGAAGGAGAGGGTGTTCATAAGGTTCTCTAGCTTCTGGGAAACTCCCCCAACCCTTATCCAGGGCTCTAGCACCCATGCCAATATAGGTGCCACCTGGAACTATGGTGGTGCCAACCAGGCCAAGGGGGCCCTCCTAAACCCATCATCTGGGAGAGATGGGTGGGGCAAAGTCCTCCTCCTTTCTGCCAGGGTAGGGCACTGGTGCCAGGGTGCCCACCACACCTTGGGCACCTTTCCCACCTCTGCATCCCAGAGGGCCCAGTCCCCTGACGCCCCATGAAGGCGGCCCATCCCCACCCAGTCTGGCATGCCCCCTCTTGCTAAGACCTTGTGGGCATGGGCGTGTGTGGTGGTTGGGGGTGCAGCTGTGCCAGGGAACCGGGCAAGGTCTGTTTGGTCTGTTTGCCTGGTAGGGGGAAGAACTGGGGGCCCCGCCCCATCACTCCCCTCTTTCCCGCCATTCCCCCAGGCTCCCCTCACTGTCAGGCCTGCTAGACCGGCCAAGCCGGTGGGCAGCTCTCTTGAAACTGGGCCCTGAGTCAAGCCTGCCCCATCTTTGGCTGGGGGAAGACTTCAGGGTGAGGGTAAAGGTGGGAGTGCCTATCACCTACCCTTCAGTGCTCAAGGGCACCTGGCAGGGTATGTCCAACACCAAGAAACCAAAAGGTAGAGGCCACTGGCCTGGTCTTGGAAAGAAAAGGAGACGAGAGCTCTCTCCAGGTGCTGACCTCAGGCAGTGTCCAGTGCAGGGCTGGGGGGCACCAGGGTCAACACTGCTGGCTTGAGCCAGCCGAAGGGCAGGGATAGGAGGCCCTGAACAGGGCAGCTGAGTAAAGCTGGCCCCCCTCCCCCCCACCCTGGGGATTAGGGGAGCGAGGCTTAGTGTGGGGGGCAGCAGGCAGAACCAGGATTAGCGTCGGAGAAAATAGATATGGGCCTGAGACACAAGCACAGGGCCCCCCCTCCCCAGGTTCCAAGGCCCCTACCTCTAGGCTCTGCCAGGGAGCCTGAGAGGGGCCTGGCCAGGCTTCTCCAGGAGCAGCAGCTTGGGGTGAGGGAGGATGAGGACCAGGTTGTACCATCTTCCTGCTGGGGATGATGGAAAGACCTGAGGCTCTTCCCAACGCTCCTGGTGGCTTGGCTGGCCACCCCTCCCCCTTACTTCTGTCTCCTTTCTCCCTCCAACCCCCACCCCAACTCCAGCCTCAGGTTCTCTTCCTGTTTTTTTGGAGCTAAGTTTGCACGAAGCCAGGGCTTTGGCCTGCGTCTGGACCAGGGGGTGGGGAAACTGGACAGCCAGTCCAAAGTCCTAAGGGACCCAGGAATCCTTGTTCTCCAGCTTCTCCCAGCGCTTCCCAGGGTCTCCGGGGCCCAGGGGCCGCAGCCATCTGGACTGCCCAGTTGGGGAGGGAAAGTAAAGGGGCTGAGCCTCTTCTCACTTGACGACTAGAAGGGCTTCAAAGAAGAGGTTCTCTGCCCAGGGATGCCCTGGCATTTATGGAGCCCTTCTCTCCCCACCCCAGCCCCTCCAAGCTGTGCATGCCTTCCCCATCCCCCATATGACGCTTCCCCCCTCCTAACCTCACCACCCCCAGCACTCACACTTCCTGGGGGCCGAGGCGGGGAAGAGAGACCGCAAGCCACGAAGGGGGAAGGAGGCGAGGGGAGTTGGCTGCTTCCCGGCGCTGTGGGGGTTAAGTCTCTCCCCAGCTCCAAATCCCCCAGTCCTGGTTCTGGGGCTCCTGAAATGAGGGAGGCCCTTAATGCTTCCCTACATTTTCTTTCCATGACACCAGCCATCGCCCACAGCCCCTTAGTCCCCATCAAGGGAAATAGGAAGGAGATAAAAGATGGCGGAGGAAGGAATGGGGGCAACTCTCCCAGCCTCCGCCCTCCACCTTTGGGTATTCCCGGCCAAGCCCCCACTCTGGCCTCTCTCTTGGCCTCCTCTTTCTGTCCGCCCATTGCCTTCTCTGCCCCTTGTCTTCCCTCCACAAGTTCGCCCTCTGCTTTCCTTCCTTCAGGCCTCCTGGATCTCCGCGCCCTCCACCCCATTAGTGTCCCTAGGCCTCCTCCCAACAACTGTCCCCGCCTCTCCTTTCTCTTCCCCTTGGTTCTCTCTTGCTCAAACCTCTCCACGTTCTCCATCAGCCCCCTGCTCCGAGCATCCCTTCCCTTCTCCCCAGGCAGGTGAGGGGTGAAGAGTGGCAGAGGAATTAAATCAGGGCCCAGGCCTGCCCTCCAAGGCCTGGTCTTGCCAAAAGATGGTCGAGTTTAGGGCACCCACCCTCACTTCTGGATGAAGCCGGGGACCACAATTTGGGAGCCAGTTGGGGAGAATGAGTGGTGGAGGGGGATTTGCAGCGAGAGCGGATGTGGGGTGGGGGTGGGGGGGACAACCTGTACCTCTCTGCCTGTCAGAGTTTCCAGCCCTGGAGCTGCCGGACTTTCCCCAGAGGGTGCCCACCTTGGACCAGGCAGTTGTCCACTTGGACAGACTCTGGCCATCAGCGTCCTCAGCAGAGTCTGCCTGGGCAGTGCCAGCTCCCCTTAGGGCCTGAGGAGACTGCACAAGGTGCCAGGGTCTGCCCTGTGCCCACCCCCTCCCCCCAGCCTAGTGTCCCCGGCTGGGTAACCGAGCTGGCTGGTAACCCCACACCCGCCAAGCCGCCGGCAGAAACCTGAGCCCCCCCAGCCCCAGAGGACACCCCAGCCCGATCTCCAGAGCCCGGCTCTCTGCCAGCCTGTCCAGCCTCCTGGCCTGGCCCGGCAATCACTCAGCTCCTATAGACCCCTCTTCTGCCTCTCCCGATCCGCTTGGGTCCCCTTAGACACTGAAGCCTCCCCACATTCCCGTTCCTCAAGCCCTCAGTTCCCTAAACTCTCTTGTGAAGTCTGGGCACCTTCTTCCTGGCCTGTTTTTTAGTCCTCTGACCCTTGGCTAATTCTAGGCCTCCAAGCCCCCCTGGGGCCTGATCTCCCAAGCCAGAGCAGGGCCTACTCACCTGAAGGCTGAGGGGCCTGGCGGCAACTCCTCCTGACCCCTGGGGGCAGCAGGTTGGGACAGGTGGGGGAGGGCCAGGCTTGGGGGGAGGTAGGGTGGCTGTTCCCCGCTCCAGCTCCCTCCTTCAAAGGGGCCGCCCACGACCTGGCCCAGCCCCTCCCCACTTCAGCCTTAACCCTCTGGGTGCTGTCCCCCCTCCCCCCAGCTTGGAGGGAGGGGTTACCGGAGGGCTGGCAGCGTGGGAGAGGGCCCAGAGTCTCTGCCTGTGGTGCCTGAAGCCCCAGAACCCACCCCCTCCTGTCCTTACTCAGTCCTAAAAGAGGAAAAAGGTGAGAGTAGGAAAGGTAGGAGCTGGGACAGTCCAGGAGGACAGAGATGAGGAGGAGCAATGGGAGAGGCCAGTGGAGGTGAGGCCAGGAGAAGGAAGAAGGGAGGGGAGGGGACGGAGGTGACAGTGGCCAGAAGAGGGAGGAGGGGAACCCTGGACAGTCAGTGCCAGGGGCGACAGGTGCCTGGGTCCCAGCCCCTCAGAGTATGTGGGATGGGGACCACAAGGAGGCCCTCCAGACCCCAGCAGGCCCCTCAGGCCCCTGGGGAGCTGGCCGAATTCTCCCTACCCTGTACTGGGCTGGGGCCCTCAGGGGCTGGGCAAGGCGGCACCCCGCCCTCCTCATAGCCTCACCCCAAACCCACTCACATACCACAGTTCCTCGCCCGGGCACCAACCCCTGCCAACCAGGCCAGGGGGCAGCACTTGTGCCAGCCCCCAATAGCCAGGGGATCAGGGGGAACAGAGCTGGCCTGAGGGGGATAGACAGATTGGGGGAGCTGTGGGCACCGAAAGAGGAAGGAGCCGGGAGGGGGCATCTGCTGGGAAGCGCCTAGCCCCACCCCTTGCGCAAGCTGCTGCCACCCTGGCCGGTTGGGTGGGACCCGCCTGGGCCTGAGGGGCAACTCAGGAGGGCTCTGAGCCCAGACATAGGTGGGCCACCAAGTTTCACTTAACTCCTGGGGTCCCTTATTCCTGGATTGAGGGGTACCCTAGCGTCCCCCAGACACTAGGCTACCTCAAGTCCTGCTAGGCTTGGGGGTACCACAGAACTGCCCCCTAAAGTATCCCCTCCCCTTTCCCCCAACAGCTGCTGGCTCAATGCCGCTGGCCTGCTGCCCCTCACCAGCTCCCGGCCCGGTTGGCACCTACCCACCAGGATGCTGGCAGTCCTGCCCTCCTCTCCCTCCTACCCCCCTGTTCCCAGCGCCCCATGCCAACTGTGGGCCTGAGGTGGGGGAGGGTCACCCCCGTGCCTTGGTGCCAGCCAGGCGGGCCCAGGCCCCTAGGCCCTACAGATAAGGCCTAAGACCCTGTTCTCAAGCCATATCCTCAAGAGGTAGCACATTGGTCAGGGCCTACACCGAGAGAAACTAGGAGGCAATGGACAGCCCTGTGAGCAGTTAACGAAGGCTCCACACCCCAGGGTGGGGGCCGGTGTCCCTCCCTACCACCAGGCGCCAACCTCCCAGCATTCCCCCTGCCCAAGCAAATGCTTGGGCACCAAAGTCCCTGCAATTCCTGAGAGCCCTAGTGCCTGAAGCCTGCGAGGGAGTGGGGTGGGGCTGCTCTCTGCCCTTTGATCCCCATAAAGGGAGGGAACCAGCCTAGAGGGCAGGGGGCAGGGAGGGAGTTCATGGGGCCCCTCTGTTTCACCCCTGCCAGGGGCAGCAGGGCAGGGCGTGGGCATCTTTTGGGTGGGGCCCTAAGGTGAGGACGGGTAGCATGTCTCAGCAAGGGAGATGGATGTCAATCATGGGTACATGGCATCCCATGGCAATGCAACAGCAAGAATAAAGTGGGGGGATGCAGAGGGTACCCACATTCCAACACATCCCAGTTCTGGCTTTTACCCTCATCTAGAAACACTTTCAGATTTCAGACTCAGCCAAATTGAGAGCTCAAGGACTACAACTCCCAGTGTGCACCACAATTGCTTTGTATGTACCTTGGGACTTGTAGTCCCCTTGAGAAGCCCTGAGTTCTCTTCCCCAGAGCCTTGCTGATGGGTGGGAAGGACAGATGACTTGGTCATGAATCTCCAAGGGGGCTAGGTTTAAGAAGAGGTAAAAGGCTAGGATGTCCATGGTGGAGGAGGGAGGACCCCTGCTCCCAAGCAAAGGGGGAGGAAAGGAGGAAGGAAGGAGGAGAGGATGTCTGTTGAAAGGGGCATATGGGTGGGGAGGAGTTGGGGGGACGGTGGAAACAGGAAGGAAACTGAAGCCAGAGACATGAGGTCGAAAGTAAGGGCCTGGGGGAGCCCCACTCCGAGGCCTGTCAGGGACTGGGAAGGCATTTCCCCATGTCATTCTGCTGGCCTGGGAGGAATAAGAGAAATCAGTGATGTCAAAAGATAGCATATTGATATATTTATGGGGGAATCACTGCTTCATTTGCCTGCCATCAGCCCTCTTTTGCCTGGGCACCTTCAACCCCTGAATCTGGCACAGGTATCTGCTGACTGGGAAGCTCTGAAGGCTGACCTGGTTCTGGGGAGGATAGCCGGCAAAGGAAAGGGTTTGGGGGGATCAGGGCTAGGCCTGACGGTAAATATAGTAGAGGTATATGTGGGGTTAGGCCCAGGCGTGGTCAAGGCAAGTGCTGGCAAATGAGGATGCTATCCTCCAGAGCAGAAGCCATGGAAGCTGGAGGCCGCAGGGAAGAGAGGGCTGAGATGTCCATCCCAGGCTGTGGGACAGGATGAAGAGGGCAGCCCTCTCTGGTCTCCCTGGGGAATGTGTTAAAGCAGCTTTTTCCCTGTGCCAGGCAGCCAGTGAACATTAAAGATAGCAACTGAGGGGGCCAGATGGTAGCTGGGTGCCTTTCCCTGGTAGGGGTGGAGGTCAGAAGTGGGCAGAAGATCTGCTTTGAGGCCACTTTTCCTGGGCTCCCCAAGGCTCTGGGACAGATGCTGGCAGGCCCCAGCCAGGACTCTTGCCAAGACCTGGGCCTGGCTGGGTGTGGGGGTCTTTCTTATCCCAACCCACCAAACACTTGATGGTGGATGACAACAGCTCTATCCCCTTCCTCCCAGTCCCCCAGGCCCGCCTTGGCGCCTGGTCGCTTGTGTGTTGGCAAGAGTGGGGGGGGGAGGGGGCAGCGAGGCAACTTCAAACTGTCCGGGCAAAACGTCAAGTTTACTCACGAGTTTACTCAGCACAAGGAGGGGGAAGAGGCCAGGGCGGGCACACCCCATGCCAGGGTCCTATCCATCTGCCTGTCCCCACCTTCCTCCCCCAGTCTTCTCTCCAGCCCTAGGCCAAAACAGGCATAGGCCCTAAGGCCTGGTGTCAGGGCAGTCTTAACTCTCAGGAAGGTCAGGGAGCAGAGCGGGCCAGAGGCAGGAAGCCCCGCAGCAGGCCCAGAGGCTTCTGTCAGAGGGCAGTGCCCTGCCTGGAGCCCATTCACTACTCATCTTGGGGCCTTGGTCTTGGGCCAGGAGAACTGGGTCTCTCAGCCATTAAGAAGGGGGCAGTACCAGGCCAAACCTCCTCCACCTGAGCAGTCCCCTGAGCAGTGACTTCTGACCCCAAATGCCCAGTCCTAGGCTGTCCCTCAGTATGATGCCATAGGATCAGGGGCTGGTTCTCTCAGCCTTGGCTGGGAATGGGGGGCTGGCACCCTATCTGACCTACTTCCCTTTCCTCCCCACCTGCTTTCATTCTCTGCTTCTCTCCCCCAGCCTTCACTGTCCCCACCCCAGAGCGCTCCGCCCCCCCATGCCTGCTGGGCCCCCTCCCCCACCCTTCCCCAGGGTGCCAAGTGCAGGCACACAAAGGGCCTGATGGTGCATTGTTAGCCCAGCCCCCGCTGCCCGCCCGCCGCGCCCTCCCTGGGCAGGCACTAGGCCAAGGAGGAGCTGGGGGCCCTGGGTGCCAGGGGGCACCATGGGGAAGGAGAAGGGGATAGCACCTGTCTTCCAGACGCTGGAGTCTACATCAGCCAGGTCTGAGTAGTGATGAGAGTCCCATTAGAGCAGGCCTGTTTCCTTGACACCTGAGCCTAGTGGGCACTGCTTTCTTTCTTCCCCAGAGCCCCATTCTGGTGGTATTAATCCCTTTTTGACCCCTGTGCCAAGGCTGGGGGTGTGTGGTACCCAAGGGAGGGGACAGTGTCTGAGGGTGCCAGCAGGTTGTGTTGTGCCCACAGCAACCATGTAACAGAGGCACGCTGGGGGAGTTGGGGTCCCGGGGGCCGGGACAGAGGCACTGACAGAGATTTCTCCTTGTTTCATCAGCTGCTCCAGGGGGAGCCCCCTGCCCTTCTCCCCAGTTACCACTAAGGAGGAACACTACCACCCAGACAGAGTCACAAATATGTCCCTCTCTAGCGCAGCACAACACTCCTTATGCCTACTCTCTTCTCCCCAACCTGATGCCCACTCCATGCCAGCTCTCCCAGCAGTGCCAGGCGGGTACAGGGGTGACCAAACCAGTTGGTGTGTGTGGGGCAGCAGGAGACAACCCCATAATCCTCCAGGCCTCAAACCCCACTCACACATACTTCCTTAGGGAACAGACAGTTCCCATCCTGGTTTAACCCCTCACAGCCCAATCTGGTTCCTTTGCCCCTGATAAGCGGTCTCCCTCCTCCAGGAATAAGTTGGGGGAAGGGGGAATAGCTGCGCTGACTCATTCCCATTCTCAGCTGCAGCTAGGGGTCTCCAAGGCATTCGGGCGGGGGGTCAATTCAAGAACACCCTCCACCTGGCCCGGAAGCCAGGACAGCCTACCGGTCTCCCCCTCTCCCCAGCACCCACTTCCGGTGTCCCAAACTAGGTCAGCAGCGCTCGTTTCCTGTGGGTCAGCTAGCACCGGCGCCTCTGCCCCTCCCCTGCTCCGGACCCAGGCTCCCCGCCCCCCCCCCGGCCCCCAGGGCGCCCCGAGGTCTCACCACGTCTCAGCCGCCCTTTGATACGTGGGGGTTGTGCGGGGCGGGGGGCAGGGGGCCCGCCCTCTCTCTAAACACCAGCAGGGCCGGGGCGCCTGGGCAGGCACGTGTCCGGGCACAACCCGCTGCCCACGCCGCCCCCCCACTCCAGCCCCCACCTCGCTCTGGCCGGGACACGTCGCTCTCTTACTTGGGATGGGGTGGGAGGAGGGAGAGAAAGCTAGAAATTGAAAGCAGCGCCCCCCACCCCTTTGAATGGCAGCCTTCTGCCGGGCGCACTCTGTAGGTTCTACAACAACACAGTAGCGACCCCCACTTTGGGCTGGGGCAGGTGCGCCGGCGCCAGTGGGGGGACGGGTGGTAGGTAGGAGAATTCTTCCTAGTCACCCACCCTTGCTCTCGGGTTCTGGGGGCATGAGCTGGCTTGGAAAAGGTAGCGGCGGGACTGGAGCCTGAAGGAAGGGAGTGGAATTGAGAGGCAGGGGAGAGAGGGGTCGTTCTATGTCGTTCGGAGGTTGTTGCTGAGCCCCAATACGGCTGGAGAGAGCGCGGCTCTGGAAGCGCAAGAAACCGAATAGTCCAGCCGGTAACTTTCCCCCAAGCCGCGGCTCCTCCTGCGCCCCCCCAACCCCCATGCAACTGGCCTGGGGCCAACCCACCGCGCCAGGGGGCGCGGGGTGGGGGGGTTGCGCGTTGTCCTAGTTAGAGTCCGTCAGCGTTTCCATTCCCTCAACTCGGTCCGGTCTGGGGTCTCCCCCGAAAGTCACGAAGGAGACTCGGGGAACGCTCAGCGCCGCCTCAACCCCTCTCCATCCCGGAGCTCCCTGTCTGAACCCAGGAGAACTGCAGAGAAAGTTTCTGGGGACCCTCCGCCCAGGTTTGGGGGGCATCTGCAGTTCCTTCTCTGTCTTTCCTCCCAGTTAAAACCAATTCCGGAGACCCGGGTGTTGGGAAAGCACAGGGAAGGGGAGTGGTGGGAATCTGATCTGCAAGCGTGTGGGGGTCCCACTTACAGGACGGACGAAGGACACTGCAGTAGTTTCGAGTCTAGTGAACCCCGAGCCAGGAGACAAAAGTGGGGTACACTCACCTCTCAGCCGTCGGGTCCGCTGGCTGGAGCTGCTGAGTCTCAGGGTGTGGGAAGAAGCGCGTCCCCCACCAGGCCCGGGGGCTTGGGGCCCTGCTCCGGTCCTGGTCAGAAGGCCGCGGTCAGTTGCTCGCCGCTCGCTGCTGGGGGGCTCCTCCTCCGCCGCCCTCTGCCTCCTCCTGCCGCCCGCCCCCCCTCGGCCGCCAAGAGCCGTACATTCACCTGGCTCCCACCCGCCCCCCCCTCAGGGCCCGCCTCACCTGTCCTGCTGTCTCACCTGTCCTCCTGCTTGCTTTCCCCCCATCCCTCCCCTCCCTCCCCCCGCCCCTGCCACCCCCCAAACTCCCCCCCCAACACTTAGCAACACCCTCTGTCACTTCCTGGTTTTTCACCCGCCCCCCCAGGCCCCCCTCCCTCCGCCCAATAAGGACATAAACTTCAACCCCTTCGTCCAGCCAGTCTCTGCAGGGCGCAGATGGGTCCCTCCCTCCTTTTTTGCCCCCTTCCTCCAAACTCTTACTTAGCTCTCCTAGTCTTTTCCACCCTCCTCCTTTCCTTCTCTCTGTCTCCCTTCACCTGCCGCGGTCCCTCTCTCCCCCTACTTGCTCCTACCCCTATCTCTTTCAGTCCACCTTAACTGAAACTCCGCCCCCGACCCCCATCCAGCCCTCTGCCACTGCTCTGCCCGCCCCCTGCACGCCACCGCCCTGTCCGCCCATTGGCCTGAATACCCGCTCATCTCCAGTGAGTCTCGCAGTGCGTTCATCCAGGGAGGGGGCGGAGCCGAGGGGCTGGCCTGGAACCTGGAGAGGAGGGGGGAGGGGGCAGTGTCCGCAGCGGCCAGGCAACTGAGCACCCCTTGCAGGGGCTCCCTCTCCTCAAAGAGGAGCTTCTGTAGGGTCAGGACCTCAGAAGGGAAGGGTATGAGAGGTTAGGGATAGGCTGGGTGAGGGTGAATCGGGGACTTAGGGTCTTGAGGGAGGGGGTCCCGTGAGGGGCTGTAATCAGGTCAGGGCCCCAGAAGGGAGAGGGAGGGGGAGCCACCAGCCCTTCAGCTCCGGCTCCTACGCCCCACCCCCTCTCGGAGGGAGCCGGGGAGTTGAGCCTGCGGGCGCCCTGCGTCCCTTCCCACGCGTGACGGTGCCCCGCAGGGAGGGAAGGGCGCCCCGGGCAAGCAGCTTCTGTGCTGTCGCCAGTGCCCGCTGCAGCCTTGGCATTGTCGGAGGGGAGGGGCCCAGTCTGCGAAGGGGGAGGGGGGCGCATTCACGCTTTTGCTCCCAGCCTCCATCCCGCGGGTTACCTAAGTGGAGAAACTGAGTCTCCACAGAGGAGGGATATCTTGACTTGGATTTCCTCAGAGACCCAGGTGGCAAGGGGTGCCTGGATGTTTTGGGATGTATGGTATGTGTAGGTTTTGGGGAGGACCTGGATACTTAGGAGCCCCCCCCAACTAAAAAAGGTAGCGGGTGAGGGATGTTTCCAACTGAGCCTGCGGAGATGCGTACCCCAAAGGGCTCCTCCCACTAGTGTCAAACGGAATCAAATCTGGCTACCTAGGGCCAGGTTTGGCTCCCGCGCAACAAGCCAGGCCGAACCGGGTCGGACTCGCTTTCCCCTCCCACAGCCCTCCGTAGGGGGCCTCCCTCCCTTGTCAGCAGGTGGCTCCGCGGGACACCAGCTCAACCTGTTGGACCACAATGGGCGGCGCCAGGGGGGCCCTGGCCCTCACCCGGGCTGACCCGGGATCCCCGCGCAGGAGGGGCGGAGTCCAGGTCCCTCCCTCCCTCTTTCTCTCTCTCTCTCCCTCTCCCCGCCGGGCCGTGACTCAGCCTCGGGGCCGCTGCCCTGCGCCCCAGCCAGGGGCGGAAAGTGTGAGGCGCCCCTGAGGGCTCAGGCCAAACCAAACAGCCCCCCACCCCAGACATTATCTCACTGGAGAATTAGGGGGGCTATAGGAAGGAGGAGGTAGCGGCAGCCACGGGGCGCTCTGGCTCTAGTAATCCGCTCCGGGTTTTCCTATCGTCCCTGACCCCCTTGGGTGCCGAGGCTGATCACTGCTCCGGGTTTTCTTCTCAGCCCCGCCGGACAGATTCTGGTCCGGTGGGGCTCGGAGTTGGTGGGGTCCAGGCTGGGGTTTTCCCTTCCTACTCCAGCCGTCCGGGTCGTGCAGGCCCGGCGAAGGGCTGTGGTAGGGGCCAGGCGATAATGCCACAAGTGAAATGGAGAGGGGGCTGCTTTGGGGAAGAAGGGGGATAGCCAAGAAAAGGGGGCGGGGGCGGGGGGCGGGAACGTGGCCCAGGGAGGGCAGAGCCAGGGCTCCCAGAGGCAATAGAAGGGCGGGCTCCCTGGCACCAGCCATTGGGCACAGAAACTCCAAAGGCGCCCAGTGCCTCAGGTTCGCCTCGCCCAACTTCCCCCATATCTGAGGGTCGCGTTCTGCGGCTGGATTGCCACTCCCCACCTCATTCCCAATAGTTCTGGAACCTGCAGTTAGTTCCTCAGTGACGCCCCCCACCATGTCTCTCTTTTTCTCCTGTTGCAAATAGCTTACCTCCTCACTCAGAAATCGGAGGGGTGAACCCCTACTTGAAAGTCCCTCCTACCCCAACTCCTAACCGCGCCAAACGACTGAAACAGCGGCGGCGGAGAAACGCTGACTGGGGGCCCCGCCCCCTCCCATGAAACCCCTGCTGGGCCCCAGGGGCCGGGCGCCCCCGCCCTGCCACCAGGCCCAGACTGGAACTGGGAGCTGGAGGGCAAGTGAGGGGCCTGCAGGGGCTGCCTGGGGATAGGGGATCGTCCCAGATCCTCAGGTTTACTTAACTTTTTAGGTGACCAGCTGGACCTTAATATTAGGGGAGAGTAGCAGGAGTGGGACAAACACCCAGAGAGGGAAGTGTTTACCCTAAGAGAGGGATGAAAGTCCCGAGTGGGAGGACTGAATACCTGGGACTGAGGACAGCGACTCGGAGTGGCGGCCAGGTGACCGGACAGGCTGGGCCACGTGCGCCAAAGGGTAGATGCATAGGAATTAGATGCTTGCGGAGCCTGGGGGAAAGAGGCCTTCAGGCGGCGATAGAGCCGAGGCTCTGCCTGGGCGGGGTCCTGTGTGAGTGGGTCTGGGGGCCTGTTTCGGAATGTGGGGGACTGAGCTGGAAGCGGAGCGTCAGCCTGCGCCAGGCGCCCACTTCTTCCCCGCTGCTCCCCCCATCACCCGCTGCCTCCGCTTCCCTCGAAAAACCCGCCGCCCAGGAAACCACTGGGGGCGCTCAGACCGCAGACCCCCACGCCTCCCGCCTCCCAGTGCTCCCACCGCGACCGCCCAACCCACCTGAAGGGGCCGTGGCCGCCAGGGGTACCCCCCTCCCGCCGGCTCCCCCCAACACCTGCGGGTGGCACTATTTATAACTCCGCGCCTATTCCGGGCCTCTGGGTTGGAGCCGGCTGCAGCGCAGCGCTAATCGCCGCCGGGATCTCTGCGCCCCCCAAGGCCGGGGGAGGTAAATTTAGCTTCAGGAAGCTCAGGGGAACATTTTCCAAAACTCCACGTCCCAGAGAAGGCGAGATAACCCCTCTGCCCTCAGACTCCTTCCGACCAGCCACCAGGAGGCGCAGGTTCCCTGGCTCCTCGAACCCTGCCAGCTAGGAGGTAGGGTCGCTGCTTTGAAGCTGGGGTAAGTGAAGGGCTGAGGGCGAATGATGGAAAGAACTGAGGCCAGAGAATGGCTGGAAGAACGTGTACGATCCAAGGCTGGCGAACACTCTAGAATCTGAGAGTAACTGAGAAAGTGGGTGGGGGGAAATAACTCACATGCAAGTGACGTAAATAGGATGTAAATAAGAGCCTATGTCCAGGCCGGGTGCGGTGGCTCACACCTGTAATCCCAGCACTTTGGGAGGCAGAGGTCGGTCGATCACCTGAGGTCAGGAGTTTGAGACCAGCCCGACCAACATGGTGAAACCCCGTCTCTACTCCCAGCTGGCAGGAGAATTTTTTTTAACTCGGGAGGTGGAGATTGCAGTGAGCTGAGATCTCACCATTTCACTCCAGCCTGGGCAACAAGAGCAGAAATCTGCCTCAAAAAAAAAAAAAAAAAAAAAAAAAATGCCTGGCGTGGTGGCAAACGCCGGTAATCCCAACACTTTGGGAGGCCCAGGCGGGTGAATCATGAGGTCAGGAGATCGAGACCATCCTGGCTAACATGGTGAAACCCAGTCTCCACTAAAAAAAAATACAAGAAATTAGCCAGGCGTCGCGGCATGCGCCTGTAGTCCCAGCTACTTAGGAGGC
>CAUYLG010066171.1:0-38152 GCA_963573385.1 Cacajao melanocephalus | reverse complement strand
CTCAGCCTTTTTGCACTGGTTTCTTCCCATTTTTGTGGATTTATCCACCTGTCGTCTTTGTAATTGCCGACTTTCAGATTGGGTCTGAGTGGACGTCTGGCTTGTTGGTGATGAAGTTTTTTCTGTTTCTTAGTTTTCCTTTAGCGGACGCCCTTTCCCCACAGAGCTAGGCCTTTCCAGGTTCAGCTGTGCTTACTGTGAAACTCTCAGTCCTCAGCGCTTCCAATTGCTGTTCTCCGTGTGGGGATGGGACCAGCTAAGCCCGACTCAAAGGGCACCCAGTCCCACATACTCTGCACTGAGAAGCACCGCGCCGTGCACCGGGGTGCCGGCAAAACAGCCGTGCTGGCCAAAAGAGTCGCGCTGGCGACCCGTGTGGCTCCTCCACTGGGTAGCTCCCAGTTTGTGGGCAACAGAAATTCATCTGAAATTGCGGCGTCCACTCTCTGTCTGTGCTTTCACTGGGAGCTACAATCCTGAGCTGTTGCTAATCAGCCATCTTGGATCTCTCTCTGCCCGGAGATGAAGTTTTTTCTGTTTCTTAGTTTTCCTTTGGTGGATGCCCCTTCCCCACAGAGCTGGACCTTCCCAGTTTGGCTGTGCTTGCTGTGAAACTCTCAGTCCTCAGTGTTTCCAATTGCTGTTCTCCTTGTGGGGATGGGACCAGCCGAGCTCGACTCAAAGGGCACCCCGTCCCGTATACTCCGCACCGAGAAGCGCTGTGCCGGGGCACCGGCAAAACAGCCGCACCGGCCAAAAAAGTCGCACTGGCAACCCGTGTGGCTCCTCCGCTGGGAATCTCCCGGTCTGTGGGCAACAAAAATTTGTCTGAAAGTGCAGCGTCCACTCACTCTCTGCATTTTCACTGGGAGCTACAATCCTGAGCTGCTGCTAATCGGCCATCTTGGATCTCTCTCGGTCAGTATCTTAAGTAGCTGTCCTAGGAACAGAATCTGAGATTGATGATAAACTAAAGAAATGTTCAAGGAGGAAACTGTTCAAGAAGTGAAGAAAGTAAAAGAAGGAACAAGAGGAATTTGGTATCCTTGGTACCATTTCAGGCAAAAAATTCTGTGCCTGATTCCATGTTGCAACTTCAGAGCATAAGTTATACCTCATTGTTGTCCTAATCCAGGCAAGGAATCTAGGCTGTCAAACACCATATCCACACACCGTAATTGATTAATCTCAACTCTCATAATCTGATATGGGATAGCTTCTAGCTGAAAAGGAACCCAAGAGAATAATGAGCAGAGCACCAACAGTAAGAGAACTATTTTGAAGACAGGTTGGGGTTTCCAAACAGACCATTTTTAGAAAGAAAGCTATGGAGCTAAAAGGTATTTCCCTAAAGTTTCCACCCCAGAGCCCCTTAGAAAGCCTTCATATACCCTTAAAAACTCCAAAGGCAGCAATTCTCACCCTACATTCGGTATTTATCAAATAATTAGGAAATTAACTCATTCAATATTCAGTATTCTAAGAAAATGATCCCTATACTCAAAGTTTAGGACATGGCCAGCTAAGAAAAGTCAGATAAGCTCTTAGGACTTCTCAAAGTCTAAAAAATGATAAGCTATGATAAGCTACATTGTGAATATTGTGTGCAACATTTTCCAAAAAGAATCCCTTTTTTTGATATTATACCTATTTTCCTTTCATGGAATACTCATATTTGATCAAACAGAGTAAGATACCTTCGAATTTTGGACACAGAGCTTTTTTTGGCTAAAATGGACTTACAGTCAACAGATCTAGTCCTTGAAATCATACATATCAATGTAACCCTTTTATATAACCCTTTAAATACTTACTGAGTGCTATTTTACACTGGGTCCTACACCAAGCACTTTTATTATTTATATTGACTCTAATACCCAACAAAGCCTTAGAAATTGTTAACCACATTTTGCAAATAAGAAACTCAACTAAGAGAAGTAATTTTTCCAAAGCTATAATGCTGGGAAATGGCAGAACTGGAATAATGAGTAGAAGGAGGAGAAGTTATAATAATAAGAAGAAATTAGTGGCCAGCCATGGTGGCTCATGCCTGTAATCCCAGCATTTTGGGAGGCTGAGGTGGGTAGACCACCTGAGGTCAGGAGTTCGAGACCAGGCTAGCCAACATGGAGAAACCCCATCTCTACTAAAAATACAAAAATTAGTCAGGCGTGGTGGCAGGCGCCCATAATCTCAGCTTTGTGGGAGGCTGAGAAAGGAGAATTGCTTGAACCCAGGAGGCAGAGGTTGCAGTAAGCCAAAATCATGCCACTGCACTCCAGCCTGGGCAACAGAGCAAGACTCTCTCTCAAAAAAAAGAAAAAAAGAAAAAGAAAAAGGAAATTAGCTTTACCAAATAATTTTTGTCATATATACCAAACAGAAGCTACCATACTAATGAAAGTTTATTAAATTTACAGCAAAAAACAGTAAGACCATACTATTAAAAATGAAGAGCCCTGCCTGAATTAGTCAACATCTTTTAAAATGCAAATTTCTTGAATGTATAAATCCTGTATAATATAAAGACATAAAAACATATAAAGAACTAAAATTATGAAAATTAAAAGTTAATTACAAAAACATAAATTCTGAGTGATCACTATTTGTGCCATTTATTTTGAATATCTGAGAAAAACAAATCTTAAACTATGAATCATCACAAAGCTGATTCAATGGAGACTAAAGTTTTCTATCATTCTGCTGGTTCTCTTCCATTGACTTTTGATTACCTTGATAATTACGCTTTAACTTTTTAACTTTTTTTTTTTTTTTTTTTGAGACAGAGTCTTGCTCTATTGCCCAGGCTGGAGTGCAGTGGCTCGATCTTGGCTCACTGCAACCTCCACCTCCCGGGTTCAAGTGACTGTCCTGTCTCAGCCTCTGGAGTAGCTGGGATTGTAGGCGAGTGCCACCACGCCCGGCTAATTTTTTGTATTTTTAGTAGAGACGGGGTTTTACAGTGTTAGCCAGCATGTACTTCTTTAATTTTAATCATTAAGAATGAAAAGCAACTTAATACCTACTGCATCACTCCAAGGGAACATCATACTGAAACCTCATGTAATATCTGTTTAACATTTGTTGAACAAGGTATAAGGATAAAGTCTTTCCCAGAGGGCATATCGAAAATTATTTTCAAAACTGAGTGTGGCATTAAAGTCAGTCAACAACTATTCAACAAATATTTATGAAGCATCAGAAGCAATGGCAGGCACTGGGAAAGTACCAATAAATGACACTCTCATGGCCTCCAACCTTGTGAATGATACACATGCAGCACAGAGATAATACAAAGTAACAAAAGTGGCTGCTGGCATTTCACTACAGCTTACTGTGCCCATATAAAAACAGAAAAATGAAGCACTGCCAAAGCAAAAAATCATTTTTCTCTACCAAACCCAAAACCCATAAGAGAGCATACAATTTGAGAGGAGTTATGATGGAATCAAACTACAACACAGGCCTCTTTAACTGCAGATATAAGAAATAACTTCACATTGATTAGAAGCCAATATGATCTAGTAAAAAAAAAAAAAAAAAAACAGAAAACATGAGATTAGACTAAAGGAAGCTTAATTTCCAAAATTACTACAGACAGTAGTGTTATCTTTGATGGAATATAGTCTCTGCTTACCCAAATGCATATACCAACCAACATTATAAAAGATAAAACACCAAATTTGAAAATAATCTGAAAAACTGACATATTTTAACTCACACATTTGAAGAATTATTTAATCATAAAATAGACAAAATATTATTGTTTTTATACTACAGTATGATTATAGCTTTAATAAGAGAAATTCCTTTTACATTCAATAAAACTCAATACACTTGAAACATCTTTTATAAAAATGAGTTTACATTTGTATCATGCTTATACATCATTTTGTGTCAGCTAATAAGGGCAGAGTTAGCCCTGCTTTTTAATAGTAGGCTAAAAAATAAGTTCATTAATAAAGATAATTTTATTCACTTTAGTTAATGTGATTACCATTCTTTTTCAATTATATCAATAATCCAAATCTCAAAATGCCTTAAAAGTAAATGCCGGCTGGGTGCCGTGGCTCACACCTGTAATGCCAGCACTTTGGGAGGCTGAGGCAGGTGAATCACTTGAGGTCAGAAGTTCAACATCAGCCTGGCCAACATGGTGAAACTCCGTCCTTACTAAAAATACCAAAAATTAGCTGGGCATAGTGGCGGGCACCTGTAATCCCAGCTACTCAGGAGACTGAGACAGGAGAAACGCTTGAACCTGGGAGGCGGAGGTTGCAATGAGCCAAGATCATGCCATTGCACTCCAGCCTGGGCAACTAGAGCAAAACTCCATCTCAAAAACAAACAAACAAAAATATTAGCTGGGCGTGGTGGCAGGTGCTTGTAATCCCAGCTACTTGGTGGGCTGAGACAGGAGAATCACTTGAACCCAGGAGGCAAGAGGTTACAGTGAATCGAGAGTGTGCCATTGCACTCCAGCCTGGGCAACAAGAGGGAAGCTCCATCACAAGGGAAAAAAAAAAAGAAATGACAAAGGAAATGAAATGTCACATAAGAAAATATCTATTTAGCCTGGGCATGGTGGCTCATGCCTGTAATCCCAGTACTTTAGGAGGCTGAGGCAAGCAGATCAGAAGGTCAAGAGATTGAGACCATTCTGGCCAACATGGTAAAACCCCATCTCTACTAAAATACACAAAAAAAATTAGCTGGGCATGGTGGCACACGCCTGTAGTCCCAGCTACTCGGGAGGCTGAGGCAGGAGAATTGCTTGAACCCAGGAGGCGGAGGTTGCAGTGGCGTGATCATGGCTCACTACACTCCAGCCTGGTGCCTAGTGGCGGAGCGAGACTCTGTCTCAAAAAAAAAAAAAAAAAAAAAATTATAATGCACAAGAAGATACTAATGGAGGAATAGAGGAACAAAAAAAATTTAAGACATATTAAAACAAATGGCAAATATCATAGCAGAAATAAATCCTACCTTATCAGTAATAACATTAAATGTAAATGAACTAAATACTCCAATTGAAAGGCAGAGATCAGCAGACTGAATTTAAAAAAAACAGACTGAACTATGTGCTATCTATAGGAGACATACTTTAGATTCAAAGATACGAAGAGATTGAAAGTAAAATGATGAGGAAAAACATGCTATGCCAACAGTGCTCAAAAAAAAATAGCTGGGCATGTGGCGCACGCCTGTAGTCCTAGCTACTCAGGAGGCTGAGGCAGGAGAATAGTATAGTACAGCCGAGATCGTGCCATTGCACTCCAACCTGGGCAACTAGAGCAAAACTCTGTCTCAAAAAAAAAAGAAAAAGGAAAAAAAAAAATTAGCTGGGTATGGTGGCAGGTGCTTGTAATCCCAGCTAGAATAATTGGTATAGCTGAGTGGCTATACTAATTAAAGCCAAACAGACCTAAAGACAAAAAATATTATGAAGAAAAATATTTTACCATTTTTTTTTTTAAAAATAGGTCAATCCATCAGGAAAACATAACAATTATAAACATATATTCACCTGCCAACAAGGCCCTAAAAACACATAAATTTAAAAAACAGCAAAACTGAAAGAAGAAATGGAAAATTCAACAGTTATAATTGAAGATTCCAATACTTCTATTTTCAATAACAGAATAGGCAGAAGACCAACATGGAAGTGAAAAATGTGAACGACACTATAAATCAACTACACCTAACAGACGTCTATAGAACACACACCTAACAACAGCCAGATACACATTTTTTGGTGTTTTGGAGGGGTGGTTGGCGGGATGGGTAATGAACATTTCTGGACTTAGGTAGTGGTAATGGTTGCACATCCTTGTGAATATGCTAAAACCACTGAACTGTACACTCTAAAAGGGTAAGGTTTTTTGGTATGTGAATTAGATCTCAATAAACCAGTTATTTTTAAAAAGGAACGCTAAATCAAAAATAAAAGCAATGTAGTATGGAATATACATGTAGAAGTAACTTATAAGAACTATGATGCAACAACAGCACAAAGGCAGGTAGGGAGAAATGGAAGCATATTATTCTAAGTTTCTTAAAATATACATGAAGTGGTATATCACTTGAAATTACACTATGATAAGTAAACAAAAAAGATAAGTGCCTTACACACAGTAGATATTTCATAAATAATTATTATATGAAGATTTACAGCATTTTATCAATTTTAAGGCCTAAAACACATATATGCCTTTTTAATAATATTAAAGCTATATATATATAAAAATATAAAACATACTTACCAAAACAGAATAAATGTGCAAACATCGATAAACAGGAGAAAAATCAACAAGATCCTGAACAGTTAAGACCTGAAAATTAAACCATTTTTTAAAAATCATAGGTCAAACTACCAGACCACCATTAGATAATGTAAAGTTAAAGACAGACAAGAAGATTCATGAACTTTGCATTACAACATTTATTCAATTCCCCCATAGAAAGCATACAATATAAACACAAAACCTTCTTTATTTTGTTTTGCCATTTGTTCGGTAGTTTATTCTTTGAAGTATGTTTATTATCACTGTTGACTGTTTTTAATTTAAAGTAACAGAGGAGAGAAACTGTGTATTTTTGATATGTGTGAGAGATTAACAGAAAACTGCTATGGATAACTAGATACCTCAATATTGTTTCAGGTAAAACTGATACATAGATTTTATGGTTTAGCTATAGACAAAGTTCCTCTTCTTAGGCAGCCAGGTCATATGACTAGTCCTTATTGCATTGAATTAAAGACATTATCACTATTATTTTATGGACCACTGAGAAAGAAAAAAACACCACCACTTAAAACTATGACACCATCAACTTTAAGATGTATCCTAAATTCCAAAATGTAAAAAAAATCATATAATTGATGAAATGTAGTACTACAAAGTTTCTCAAACTTGAGAAATACATAAACCCTTTTAAAAGGAACACATTTATACTCTCATGAATCTCCAGAGTAAGCTTAAATTATTTTAATATAATATCGCTTATAAGAGAAAATGATAAAAACAAAATGTAGTACAGTATAGTAGTAAAATAGATCTGAGAGAACAGTGAAACCACCAAGCTCCTTTAAAAGTATAGATCTGGGGCAAGGCATGATGGTGATGCTCCCTGCAGGAAAGACATACAGAACACAAACGGGAAAATTGAAGTAAGACTAGATGGTCTATTTTCAACATTCTAAACTTCAAAGGAGAAGATAATACAGAGATCCTCTGAATATTAAGAAAGAACAAAAAAAGCAGATGTCAAAAGTGTTTGTTTAATTTCAAGGGACCAAAAACCTAATAATAATTTCAAGGGACTAATCAGGACATACTAACTAATTCCACATCAGGAAGGCATTTAACTGTTTAAGGCTGTTTGTTTGTCTGTATTCAGTAAAATAGCAGACATTTACTACATATGCATGTATATATATATACACACACACACACACACACACATATACATACACATACATGCATACATACATATTCACACAAATATAAATACAAATATATATTATGTATATATTTGTGTGAATACGTATGTATATATCACCTCATCCTCAGATATACAGCAGGAATGTACACAGTGGCCAGGTATGGTGGCTGACGCCTATAATTCCAGTACTTTAGGAGGCCAAAGCAAAAGGACCACTTGAAGCCAGGAGTTCAAGACCATCCTGGGCAACATAGCAGTTCCCCATCTCCACTAAAAATACAAAAAAATTAGCTGGATATAGTGGCATATGCCTATAGTCCCAAATACTTGGGAGACCGAAGCAGAAGGATCACTTGAACCCTGGAGTTTGAGGTTACAGTAAGTTACGGTGGTGTCACTGCACTCCAGCCTGGGTGGTACAGTAAGACTCTGTATCAAAAAAAAAAAAAATTAAAAAAAGAAATGTACATAGTGAACACTCAGCTGCTCACTCATTCACAAGTGCAGTCATGAGCACATAGTCATATGGTTCAACTAAAAGTTCTTACTGTAACCCAATTATGTCCTTAGAAAAAGAATTTAAAATCTCATTGACAAGGCAAAACTTATAAATAATTGGGAATAACTAGGTTCCAATGATAATAGCTAAATTTTGTAAAAAGTGGAAAAAGACAATAAAAGGTAAGCTCAATAGAAGATTCTGTGGGGAGAATTTTTTTTTTTTTTTGAAATGGGGGTCTCACTCTGTCACCCAGGCTGGTGTGCAGTGGCATGATCACGGCTCAATGCATCCTCAGCCTCCCCTGGCTCAGGTGATTCTCCCACTTCAGCTTCCCAAGTAGCTGGAAATACAAGTGCTACGCCTGGCAATTTTTTTTCTATTTTTGTAAGAAAGGGGTTTTGCCATGTTACCCAGGCAGGTCTTGAACTCCTGGCTCAAACAATTCACCCACCTCGGCCTCCTAAAGTGCTAAGATTACAGGCATGAGCCACGGCATCAGGCCTTGTAGAAAAAACTTTCCAAAGCAATAGGAGGCTGGGCATGGTGGCTCACACTTGTAATCTCAGCACTTTGGAAGGCTGAGTGAGAGGATAATTTGAGGCCAAGATACTCTGAGTTCAAGTCCAGCCTTGGTAACACAGTGAGACCTCTGTCTCTATAAATTTTTTTTTTTTAATTAGCCAGGCATGGTGATGACATGCCTGTAGCCCTAGCTACTCGGGAGACTGAAGTGGGAGGATCACTTGGACCCAGGAGTTGAAGGTTGCAGTAAGCTATGACTGCACCACTGTACTCACGGGCAACAGAGTGAGCCCTATCTCTAAAAAAAAATGAAAACAAAAAATAGAATGAGAGAATGAATTTGGATATAGAAGATGAAAGATACAAACCACAGTGCTTCAAAGAAAAAAAAAAGAGAAGATGAAAGAAAGTAAATATTTTAGGTTAATTTCAAAATTTCTAGACTTACGAGGACTTTTTTTCATTCAAAGACTTAACTTTAATCATATTAGAGTTATTTTTGTAGTATTTTGGCACCAGTTTTTTAAAAAGATGAACTATCTAGAATTAGGCCAAATGACAAGACATTACAAAATAAAAATTTTGCAACAGATAATTCAAATATAAGTAATCACTATAAAAATCTTTAGATTTATACTTTTACTGTAGATTCCACTACCAGAGATTTATAAATACAATCTACAATATATCCTGTTTATCTGTCAATTATCTAGCCTAACATTTCAGATGACTCCATTGCCCTAATAGCTCATTACAGTCTGACTGACTTTGTCAACTTGAAATAAAAACATATAGAGACAAATTTCCAAGCAAAAAAATTTGAGAATAAACAAAGAAATAGGATTACAATCCAGGACCTGCATAGACGGGGTGGTCTCTGGCATGTCTGGAGAACAAAGGTTAGGGTTTTATTGTGGCAACAGACTGTTAGGCAAATTGTTTTGGAAGAAAGTTCACTGGTGAGCGTCACTAGCTAATAGAAAGGACTTGTAATCATGGAGTTATAATTAGGCCCTTACAGTTTTGGACTGACCTTGTGAGACAGTTGTTTTTTTGTTTTCTTGTTTTGTTTTTGAGACAAGTTCTCACTCTGTCTCCCAGGCTGGAGTGCAGTGGTACAATGTCGGCTCACTGCAACCTCCACCTCCCAAGTTAAAGCAATTCTTGCATCTCAGCCTCCCCAGTAGCTGGGACTACAGGTGTCCCCCACCATACCCAGCTAATTTTTATATTTTTGGTAGAGACAGGGTTTCACCATGTTGGCCAGGCTGGTCTTGAACTCCTGCCCCAAGTGATCTGCCCAACTCAACCTCCCAAAGTGCTGAGATTACTAATGTGAGCCACTGTGCCTGGCCTGTTTTGAAACAGACAACTGTTAATATATTAAGTGGCTAGCTGTCCTTGCAGGGCTGATGCAGTAAGCTATGGTTTCAAAAACTTTATTGTGATAGTTCTTGTTACCAGGCAAATCATGCATGATAGCCCTCCCTTCATGGCCTTCACAGGCTCCATTTTGTCAAAGTTTGACACATGTGACTCCATTTTGACTCTGACAACTTTTACAACATAAATTCATTTTGCATATGGGAAGACTGAATCATATATGTACACTACAATCCAAAAGAAAAACAATTATCTAATAATCGAAAAAGAAAGAAACCCATCACCTCCTCTTCATTCTCATCCTCTTCTTCAAGTGAATGTTTCAGTACAGTTTCACTCCTTTCCTCTGGAATTCTATCATGATTTATATATATATTCTTCCCAAATTTCATTTTATTTTTTTTTTGCAGAGACACATTGAAGGTTTTCTGATGCTGTGCCTATTTTGAAGAAAGAAAAATTCTGATTATTTCAAAACTGATTATGGTCAAAATTGGTTTAAAAAAATTGTTCATAATGTTTTCTTATCTTTCTAATATCTGTAGATGTAGAATCTATAGTGATGCCCCCTTTCTTACTCTTGATTTTTGCCTTCTCAGTTCTTTTTTTATTTTTTTAAACAGGATCTCACTCTGTCATCCAGGCTTGAGTACAGTGGCACCATTGCAGCTCACTGCAGCCTCAACCTCCGCAGACTCCGGTGATCCTCCCACCTCAGCCTCCAGAGCAGCCAGGACTACAGGCATGTACCACCACAACCAGCTATTTTTTTTTTTTAATTTTTTGGTAAAATGGGGTTTTGTCATGTTGCTCAAGCTGGCCTCAAACTCCTGGCTCAAGCAATCATCCTGCTCCAGCCTCCCAAAGTGCTAGGATTACACGCATGACCCACCGCACCCGGCTTCTTTTCCTTTTTAAACAGTCTTAAAATTATGCAGACCCATATATTTCCTCAGTTGGCATACTGTATGTTGGCAAGGGGAGCTGGTTCACTCCTTGGCCATACTCCCAACTCCCTGAATTAGCCATTAACCTCACAGAAGGAACTATAGCATCAGGATGCAAGCTTATTTTACTTCCCACTGAAAATGCTCAGTTTGTGAAGGCTAAGAATGCAGAAGCTGTTATCCCACAATTGATCATTGACAAAAAACAATATTTACACAGAATTAAAAAGTTGAGAACCCTCATACCTTCTTTTAGGCATTTTAGTAATACTTCCCTATCAGAACTTCATTACCAGAAACAGAAAAAGACATAAACTTAATTCTGGGATTTTAATTTCCTTACACACTGCATATCAGAGAGACATTCTCTCTGTTTTGACAGGTCAGATTGTCGTTATTCTGTTCTGTTTGCAAATAGAAAGGTCATGCACTGGCTCTTTTAGGTGACTTCTAAGGCATACGTAACTGGCAATCAGCCCTTCTCTACTCTTAGGTTATCAGACCACTCAAGTTGCAGTAACCTGGCTCTTCCCTTTCCTAAACGTTGATCCTGGCTGCCCCCCAGAGGCTTATACTGGAGAAAATTATTATCACTCCTGTGGATTCCCTTTCCCTCTGTGCCCAAACTAACTTTGTCAATGATTTTCTGTCCTCAGAGTATAAAATCATTTATTTAGAATATTGTTTCCAAATTATGTTATGCACAAAACCAACAGTTCACACAGTAAAAACAGATGTTCCTTGAAAAAAGGGTTCTAAGCTCAAATGAATTATATAAATATCACATATTGTATCCTCCTTCTAGGGATTTATAATTCATAAGTAAAGAAATCTGTTTAACTTGATTTAACCCAGGTTTCCAAAACTTATTTCACTATTTAGTCCCTCTGTTCCCCCTAGAGCAGTGGACCCCAGCCTTTTTTTGCAGGTGATGGTTTCAGATGAAACTGTTCCACCTCAAATGATCAGGTATTAGATTCTCATAAGGAGCACACAACCTAGATCCCTCACATGCACAGTCCACAGTAGGGTTCACGTTCCTAGGAGAATCCAGTGCTGCTGATCTGACAGGAGGTGGAGCTCAGGCAGTAACCCTCTTTAGCAGCCACTCACCTCCTGCTGTGTGGCCTGGTTCCTAACAGGCCACGGACAGGACAGGTACCAGTTTGCGGCCTGGGGGCTGGGAACCCTACCCTAGAGAGCAATATTAAAGTGTGCCAGAGAACATCATATGAAAAATGTTAACTTAGCAATGCTAACTAAACATCAGACTACTCAGATGGATTCATCTCTCATATTAGAATTTTAAAAATTCTCCCTAGACAATCTAAAACTCAGCTCTAAACTAATTTTTTAAAATAACTTTTTTGTGCCATTCATGTTAGGCATAATAGCTAGATCCCAGGAAGGCAAAAATAAACACAGCAAAATTGTTCACTTAAAAAATTCACAGTCTAGTTAAGAACATTTTAAAAAAAGTAATTATAGTGTGAAAAGTACAATAGTATACACACTGAGGATGAAGTGACCATCTCTTGCTGGCAGTAGTATAATGGGTGATGGCAGAAGATTTCACAGACAATGTAATGCTTAAGTCGGCTTTTGGGAGGAAAAAGCAGAACAGAGAAATGTGAAAGAATGGAAGACATTCTCAGTGAACAGCTAGTATATTCCAAAATCTGTAAGACAGCAGATACTGCTAGAGCATGGAAGGAAGACAAATACCAAGATGAGACTGAGGAACTTGGACTTAAGTAAAAGGTTACAGAGAATCCCTTAAGATGAAGTGGTGTGGTCTTACTTGCATTTTAGGACAGTAACCAACAGAAGAAGAGAATACAGATAAGGAAAACAAATTATTCCATATAACGGTCCAGCCATGTAGAGGGGAAAACGGAATCTACATATATTTTGAAGTAGAATTGATAGTAACTAAGTAGGACTTAGTAACAAATAACATTAACAGTAACAATACTCCTGAAAAGTTTAATGTACTCCCCAGTTTCTGGCTTATGGAAACAGGAGACACTACTATCTGAGATAGCAAATACAAGAAAAATCGATTTAGGAAAAAGAGAATGAGTTTAGTCTTAGAAATGCTGGGTTTGGGGTAGCTATAAGATATTCAAGTGAATACGTAACAAGTCCATCCGTCCGTATAAGGGATATGAGATCCTGGAATTTAAGCACAGGATACAGAGTGCACCCAAGGGAGGGAGCTGCTTTGCAAAGTATGAGCTTTACACTCATGCCACCTAGAAGATTCCAGAACCAAACTGTGACTCTGCCAAACTGAGCACAGCTGACAAGAGACTTCGGGAGGCTTATACTCAAAAACAAAACAAAACCCACAAGAAATTGAAAGGTAGCCTGAAGGGATACCAAGACAGAACAAAATACAACTTTTCTTATCAAATCTTGATAAGTCTAACCCTCACTATAAGGAAAACTGTCTAACTTCTCAACTCTGTGGAAGATATTTCCAAAAGAAGAAGTCGTGAAGAAAAACATCCCCACAGGCCGGGCGCGGTGGCTCATGCCTGTAATCCCAGCACTTTGGGAGGCTGAGGCAGGTGGATCTCAAGGTCAGGAATTCGAGACCAGCCTAGCCAATATGGTGAAACCTCATCTCTACTAAAAAATACAAAAATTAGCCGGGTGTGGTGTCATGTGTCTGTAGTCCCAGCTACTCAGGAAGCTGATGCAGAAGAATTGCTTGAACCCAGGAGGCAGAGGTTGCCATAAGCCGAGATCGCACCCACTGCACTACAGCCTGGGCGACAGAGTGGGACGCCATCTCAAAAAGAAAATGAAAAACATCCCCACAGAGAGATGCTAAGAAAAGGTTTCTGTATGAAATGTCTGTTTAAATTACAATGATAGGGAGCTTGATGACTTTTATGAGGAAAAAATTATAGTGGACCAAGAGAGTCTATTCTCTCCCAGAAATAAATTCTCATAAATCTTAAATCCTAGAGCCCATGATTTGATAGACTGCCTAAGTGGAAAGAATCCAAAACTGGTCTATGAAAAACAGGTCGAAGATAAGTTTAATATTGATACTCTTAATCAAAATATATAATGGAATATTAACTTTAAACTACTGTTTACCTTCTCATACTGAAAAAATTTACCAAGTGGTTGTGTTTCTAACCCCCATGGCATGCACAGATTTCCTTGGCCAGAGGTAGGAGAAAAAGTATTGAAAACACAGTAATATTGAAGGCAAGAATACAATGGTGAAGAGCTCTCCAATGGAAAAGATCCTCACTGACCAGAGGCAATCAGTCAGAAAGACTTAGGAGTTTCTAAAGTAGTTTGTAATACTTAGGAGGGGAAAAAAATCAAGCATTAGAAATCCTAAGAGTGTGCAATGCAAAGACAAAAAGAAGAAATGGCGTTGAGCATCATTTTATTTCTACGACATTATGATTATTGTGAGTTTTAACAGTTCTTAGAAAATTTAATTATTTTTAAGCTTATTAAAAATTTCAAAATAAACAGATTAATATCATAAACTCTCATCACTTATCTTCAGCTAATATTTTTACATTCTTGATTAATATATACCTTTAACTACTCGCTCCATATATACCAAATTATTTTTTATAGTTTTATATTTATAATTATTTTATATTTTTTTAAGTAAGATATATATATGTTGAACTATACAGATCTTAGCTGTACAACTTTGACAAATACATTTTTATCATGGTATAAAATATTTCCATCTCCCCAGAAAGTCCCCTGTATCCCTTTCCAGGCAATTTCTCCACCCAGAGGTAACCACTGTTCAGATTTTTTTCATCTCAGTTTTACCTGCTTTTGAATGGCATAAAAATGGAATCACACAGTTTGTGCCTTTTTGCATTCAATTTCTGTGGCTCAACATATCTGTGAGATTCATCTATGTTGTTGCATTATCAGTAATTCATTCCTTTCTATTGCTAGGTATTATTCCATTGTATGAATATACCACAATATGTGCATCCATTCTCCTTATGATAGCCATTTGGGTTGTTTCCAGTTTGAGGCTGTGAACAAAGATGCTAAGAACATTATGAGGCCATGGTTTTTGTTTCTCACTGATAAACATCTAGGAGTGGAACTGCTGACTCAAAAGGTAGATATATTAACTTCATAACTGCTAAGGCTTTTCCCATTGTTTGTCCATTTATTATTGAACTGCAGTAGTTTTTAATTCACAGTTAATACTTTTAATTTGTTTTAAATAGAGAAGAGTTTAGAAATGCTGAGTTTTAAAGACTTTTTGCAAAAAGAGACTCCCACTTGCCTCTGCGGCTGCCACTGTTTAGCTAATTCCATACCAGATTTGGCTGGTTGTAAAGGATAACATATATGGAGAAGGATGCTGAGAGTTCAGGTGGTAACTAAAGAATTTAAGTTAGAGTAATTTTACTTAAATAAGGAATAACTGTGAAGCCAAAGAAAACACTAATAGAATCCTTTCTAAACAAGAACTAGAAAAGACAAGAAAAAGGTAAAACAAAAATAAGCATTTTATGTAAGCGAAAGAAGTAAACCTTGGCTATTTACCAGATCCTGGATTACTAAATAATATTAAATCAAAACTATTTTTCATCTCACCTGTTTCATTGCTGTTTCACCTATTTTGTCAGAATGTTTTCGAATGCTTTCCAAAAAGTCTTTGAGATCAGACATGGAGATTTCTTTAATATCCTCACGGAGTTTGGGAAGATTTTCTATCATGAGCTGACAAAACCGGTATTGACTAACCCAGGGAAAGTACACGTTCTCTAATTGTTCCATAGTTTTTAGGGCAGAATAGTACCTGTGAGAAGTTAAAATGAAAACTCTATAAAAAGTTCTAATCACAATAATTTTACAAGTAAGTCTAAATAATCAGTCTTACACTAATTATTCATCAAAAAGGATCTAGTCAGAGTTAAAATAAGTACAATTAATATTTATATCTATTTGTTAAGCACACACTATAAATCACACAAACAAGCCACAGGCTCAAATTTCATGGCATACATTAATGTAAAACTTCTCTATTTCACTTCATCTGAATCTGTAACATCAAAAGTATTATCACAGTCATCTCGATATCTTAAATGAGTATGTATAATTGTTTCAAATCTCTGAATTATAACATTTAGTGATTTGTTATATGATTTTATAGTCTATCTCCCATCATAATATCCATCCACACAGTATCACCATACAAAAGAAGTACATAACATGAATATAATTCTAATTAAAATGAAATTTATTTAACTTTTTAAAAAATGTCATACTACTCTACCATTTAAGGCAATTAGAAATACTGTTAAGTATCACAGAAAAAAACAAGTAAAAATCCACATAGGCAGAGTGCTTTTTCAATTCAACAAATATTTACTGAATGTAGTATTTCCTGTTTTGGGCTTTGGGGGCTAGAATTTCATAGTGTGACATGCTGGGTATGCAGCAATTAGTAAAGTATAGCCTTTGACCTAGATAAACTGACATATATTTTCATATACATAATTTAGTTCTCTTTAGACTTCTATGAGGTACACTCCTATGGCAGATATTACAAGCAGCATTCCATAGATAAGAAAACTGAATCACAGAAAAAGAGTATAAAATTTGGCCAAGATACCATATTAATTAGGAGCATGACTGAGACCATACAAAACTGCCAGTTTCCTACAATAATATTCACCAAAAATGTACTTGAGAGTTAGGTAGAGGAATTTTTTAAATTAATTACATAGTATTCTATATCTTCCTATTGAATTGGATGACATTAAAAGCAGGAAAAGGCATTAACTAATGTACAAAAAAACAAGTAAGTTGATAGAAACATGAGACATAAGTGAAAACAAAAGTAAGTTGAAAAGACCCACTGGGTGTAGTGGCTCACACCTGCAATCCCAGACTCTGGGAGGCTAAAGCAAGCGTGTGGCCTGAGGTAAGGAATTCGAGACCAGCCTGGCCAACATGGTGAAACCTGTCTCTACTAAAAATACAAAAATTAGCCAGGCATGGTGGCGCACACCTGTAATCCAGCTACTTAGGAGGCTGAGGCACGGGAATCATTTGAATCTGGGAGGTGGCAGTTGCAGTGAGATTGTGCTACTGCACTCCAGGCTTTTTGACATCGTAAGACCATGTCTCAAAAAAAAAAAAAAAAAAAAGACATTATATTCAAAAGCTGTTTAAAGATACCAATTAGTTTGCTAGCATATACTCTTGTACATTCTGCAAATTGTCACAAATTGTATACTTGTATATTCTGCAAATTGTCACACAATATTACCACTAATTTAAAAATTAGACCATCTAATAAGGACACATGCACACGAATGTTCATTGCAGCACAGTTTACAACAGCAAAGACCTGGAACCAACCCAAATGCCCATCGATGATAGACTGGACAGGGAAAATGCGGCACATATACACCATGGAATATTATGCAGCCATCAAAAACGATGAATTCGCGTCCTTCGTAGGGACATGGATGAACCTGGAAACCATCATTCTCAGCAAACTGACACAAGAACACAAAATCAAACACCGCATGTTCTCACTCATAGGCGGGTGATGAACAATAAGAACACATGGACATAGGGAGGGGAGCCCTACACACAGGGGTCCGTTGAGGGGGAAATAGGGGAGGGACAGTGGGAGGTGGGGAGGTGGGGAGAGATAGCATCGGAAGAAATGCCAGATATAGGGTGAAGGGGAGGAAAGCAGCAAATCACATTGCCACGTGTGTACCTATGCAACAATCTTGCATGTTCTTCACATGTACCCCAAAACCTAAAATACAATAAACATTTTTTAAAAAATAAAAATAATTAAAAATAAATAAAAAATAAAGTTAACACCTAGTATCTAAATAACTATCATTGTAATAGGAAAGAGAGACAAGTGGAGAGCTTATGGAGGGGAAAAACTCATTAAACCTGTGATTAAATGTTATATGGCTCACTCATAAAATTTGCCGGGTCCTTTATCATCCCTTGCCCAGATTATTGCAATAGCCTACTTACTGGTCTCTCTTACCCCATTATTAGAATGTTCTGACTTCCTCAAATGCATCCTCTGCACTGCTGCCAGAGTGATCTTACCAAAATACTCTGCATTATCTACAAAATCCAAGCTCCTTAGTATGGCAGATGTCATCAACAAGTCACTAATGGCCTCCAGGACCTCCAGGTCCATCTCTTATCATTCCCCGCTGCTGCTCATGCTCCAGGCAAGTCATCTGCTAGTGAAAGTTTCTGCCAACACATTAGTCATCACCTTATTCTCAAGATGTAATTGATAGTTATCTAAAATGTGTTGAATGAATGAATAAATCACACTCTGGCATCCCTCTGTACATTTCTATACATTGCTACTGAACAAAAATTCCTTCTCCATCCCATGTTGTTCCTCTCAGAATTCCAACTACACTTCCAAATCCTGCTCAGGTGTCACTCTTGGCCAGAAGCTTTCCCTGATCACCACCTCCCTCCTACAATTGATTTAATTACACTCTCAATCCCACCTTGTGTATCCTTGTGAATTCTTAAGCATATATGTCACACTTTAATCATCTATTTTTTGGATTTTTTTGTGATCCACAGATTGACTGCATCAACATCACTTGGCAAAGTCTTAGGTATTCAAATTTTTGGTCCTCACTTTAGACCTGTTGAATCAGAAACTCTGGTAGTGGGGCCCAGCGATCCATGCTGTAACAACTTCTCTAGGTGATTCTGATAAAAGCTAAAATTTGAAAACCCACTCTCTTGGGGACTTGCCTTACTCATCTCAAATATCCCAAATGCCTGGCACAAATTAGATCATAAGCAAATGTTTACTGAGCTGAGCTTTAGGCTCTAAGCCTTTAATTCAATAATACCACCACTGCTCTTCTGGAATACTTTCCCAGATAAGATTCGAGGGAAATGTTTGAAACAAAACCCAAAAAGACTGAAACTGAAAGACAGCTATTGACCCTTGGCTAGTTTATTTTGGCAATGAAAATGGTAAAAATACACATATACATGTAAAGTTGTGAAGAATTTTCTAAATAATCTTTATAAGAATGTTTACAGAATATGTCCAAAAAAAATAAGACCTATGCCAGAATTTAGTAGCAATTTATTTTTCTCTTCAAAAATTATCTCAAACCATAAATTTAAGTTATGTGAAAGTTAGGAAGTTATTGGCAGGAAATATTGTCTCATTCAAAATTAGAAGAATTTTGTTGTTGTAGTTGTTGAGTTTCCCTTTACTGCAAGAATTTATGTGGCTATAAATCTTAAGCATCTTGGGAATTAATAGATGTGGTCCCCTGGCCCTTTATCTCCAAAAAGCATGCTATTTTGTCAAGAATTACACTGTTACATGGAAGGCATTAGTTCTCCTCAGCTGAAATCACCATTGCCAGCTTATCTTACTTTGTGTTCTTTCATAAGAGCCTACAGGAATTAGAGGCAATCAAAAATATATCCTGGAGGCAGCAAATGCACTCAATCCAACCCCTGGGAGTGCATCAATCAGATAACAGTAAACAAGAACCTGGTGTTTTTGGCCACTACTTCTGGCAATTTCTTTGCTTAAGATTAGTAGTACGTATATCCAGAACACTCTGAGCAGTTCACTATTGATAATATTCCCATGGTATAAATCAGTTCTTCTAATATACTTCCCTGTGAAAGGGCAGATCAGGTCAGGAGAAGAAAGATCTTTCACAGCTATGACGTGTCCCCTCCTCAATCTGTAAAATGCTCTCTTACCAGTCCACCGAAACTCCCACCCCTTTTTGAGAAAAGCTACTTCTTATGCCAGGAAAGTTAAAAATAAACTTAGAAGTACCTGAGGTTAAAGTAGAGTTTCTGAGCTGACAAGAGGGATATTCAGAGTCTCTACATTCTCTCTCCTCTGTCCTTTTATCAATCAACTATAAAAGTATTGTTATGCAAATTTTCAGCCACAGAGAAGGGGCAAGGGAATTTTGATAAAGGAAGAGCTACAGCCACATAAATCCTTGTCAAAAACACCTAAATCCTTAGACATGATCTAAGAAATAAAGCATTACTCCCCACGCTCAAAGGAAAAAAATTTCAGAAATTTCTAAATTGCTTACTGTGTACCTTCTACACATAAATAAAAACACAAAGGTTTCTACTTATTTAAACTGCTAAAATTCCGGAATCGCCTCTTGTGAATGTCAGAGTTCACGTCAGTCAAGCCAAGAGAAAGACTTGCGTACTTGAGAGGTATTTGGAAGAGCTGAAACACTCAGAAATTAGCAACAGAAGAAGGCTATAACCACCTCTAGGCCCAATGGAACAAAAAAATAAAAAAGGAGGAGGTGAGAAGATCAAGACCAAAAGCAAAGTGGTGCAATTGCAAGAGGTGGTTTCATGAGTTGGCTGCCCAGGGATAGCTGGAACAATGATAGAGGGCCAGTCCTGCAAAAGCCATCACTATGACTAGACATATCCACTGCCGGAGGGGGCTCTCCCCAACCCAGTGAAAAAGAGAGGGGTAGATATATCCAGGCTTCTTGTCCTCCAATCTCCAGTCTTCTATGCCCAAACCCAGAAAACATTTTCAAAACATCCCAAACAATGAAATGGGCAAAGGAGAGTCAGAAACTGAGAGCAAATAGGCAAATGACCAGCTCACCCACCGTCCTAGTTTTTGTTTATAATGTTCTTTGAGACATGAAAATACTATATGATACATAGAGCTGTGATTAACTTTTAAAGATTAATGAATAGTAGTAGTTCCTACCAACGCTTCCTATATTAAAAACAAAAACTTTTAAAATTACTCCCAGAGTATAACTCTGAGAAAATATATATTAGTATTTTAAAAAACTATATAACATTATAAATATATCTCACATAGTATAGCAATTATGCTTCTCTGAAATGAAATCCTCAAATTCTATGCTAGCCTGTGAGAATAGACTCCTTATGAAAGCATGAGTTACTAACTTCAGAAAATTTACATGGAAAAATATGGTTTTAATAACGTTGTACATACGTTTTAGAATGTAGAGAGGACTGATGAGGATTTAGGTAAAATCACCTTATTTTTAAAGCAGTAACAATTATGATGATAAAAGTAATTAAAATATGTTGAATTAAAACATGTTAAATACTAAGCCAAATGTTAACTTACTAGGGATTATCTAGTACAAACCTCCATCTACTGCAGTCATCACATATTTCTCCCTCAAATCCTAAATTATTTTAATTCAACCGGTATTGCATGCTTCACACCCACAAGGAATATGTATTAGGAGTCAGTGAAGCTACAACAGTACATTAAGAATTGGTATCATTTGTTGAACACTTACTGTGTGCAAGGTACTATGCTAACTCATTAGATATCTGTCTTAATCCATCTGTTTTGCGCAGCTATAATCAATACTGGAGATTGAGTAATTTATAAATAACAGAAATTAATTTTCTCACAGCTCTGGAGACTGGGAAATCTAAGATCAAGGTGCCAACCGATTTGGTTATCTGGTTAGAGCTGCTCTCTGCTTCCAAGCTGGCACCATGTTGCTGATTGGTGCAGAGGAGAGGAGCACTGTCTTCACATGACAGAATGTAGAAAGACAAGAAAGCCAAACACTGCATGAAGCCTCTTTCATAAAGGCCTTAATCCCATTTATGAAGGAGGAGCCCTCATGACTTAATCATCTCTTAAAGGCCCTACCTCTTAATACAATCACATTTGCCAAGTTTCAACATTTGAATTTTAGATGGCACACATTCAAACCATACCATTACTTAATCACAATTTTTCTTCCACAAACCCCCATGAGGTGAGTACTGTCAATATCTTCATTTTACAGATGAAGATATTGAGACATAGGAATGAGGGACTATGTTAACTTCTATTCCTGGGTCCAATAGGGGCATGGTTTCAAAGGCAAGAACTTCCCAAAGCCATGCCTCCATCTACCTCCCCATCTGGGAACCTAGAGTTCTTTGTCTAACTTTCCTCCACCCGGGCCAGGTAAAATTCCAGGTGAGCTTCCTTTGTTCAGAAAGTCCGCCAAAAGCTCTGAATGGAGGGGCTCTGTTGTGGGCCTAAGCAACCAGTCTGGGATCAGAGTCAACAATCAACCACTCCAGAGGAAGTTTGAAAGAACTCCTCTCATTGGATAAAAACATGAATACGGTGGCAATAATTTCAAAGTTAAAACGGCACTGCACCTTACCTGCACCGATTTCCGTCTCTGGGATCCCCTCCTACAACAGCGTGGGAGCTCTCTCTACCTTTCTTTCTCTGTCTGACTAATAAATTGCTCTCTGCAAAACTTTTAGGGCCGGTATTTACTTGACCAGTAAGCTCACCGCGCCACCAGGGCCTCTTCCCCATTCCTGGGGCCAGGGAACCCAAGAACCTCTGACACATAGGGAAAAGAATCAGACAGGGCCAGGGAGCTGAGTGCATCCCCCTCCCGATCAGAGAATTGGGAGCATCTTGGGGACGCCTCTCTGCTTTCCTCTGCGTCCCACCACCCGGTTACAGGCACATTAAGTGACTTGCACAAGGTCACACACCTAACAATACAATGGCAGATTTTTAGTCTAGCAGAGTCTGTGCCTTGCCATGAAAATACACTGTTTCTGAATATTATTACTAAACATTAAGTAGGAATGACAATGACCGAAATTTGAGTAAAATTAATTCTACCAGAAAATGTACAGAGTGTTGAAGAAACTGACTCATGACAGGTCTGTCCAGGTCAGGTTGGTCCATCAAAAGTTCATTCAGCCCCTACTATGTCCCAGGGCTGTGTAGGTTCTAGGAATATAAAGAAGACATAGCACCTGCTAAGAAGGAGCACAAGGCTAATAGAGAAGAGATCTGTGTATACGATAATTACAACAAGATGCACTATATAACTCATGTACATGTACAAATATAAAAGCATTTATATTTGTGCAAGGCATAAAACTCCAGATACTTCTCCACTTATGATGGGATTATGTCCTGAAAGTCAAAAAATCATAAGTTAAACTATTATTAAGTCAGCAGCCATCTGTAGACATCATTTTAAAATAAAGATTACGAATAAGGGTAATAATACATTATAGATATTTTACTGATAACTTCCTGGGAAATTTTCTAAGAATTACAAATTCTAATTTTTAAAATGCTTTCATGATAAATGTTTTTATTTCTGTATTACCCAACACGGTGCATTCCATTGCAAAACTTAGACAGTTTTAGAATTGAATGGAGCTTGAGATGTCCTGTACCCCTATCCCATCTCTGTCCTAACATACCAGACAGATGAGAAAATCCTCTACTTTTGTAGGCAGCCAGAGAAGGGATTTCACAACCTCACTTAGTAGCCCATTCCAAAGTTTAACAGCCTATTGGTTCAGCCAGCTTTCTCTTCCATGGTATCTTAAGGGCCAGTATTTTGTTCTTTCTAGAGAAACAAAGTCTAGGCTCTTGTAAGTTGGACATCATGTAATTTTTGTTTGTTTGTTTTGATCTAAGGAGGCTGAAATATCCTTAGCAACCGCAAAGCTTTGCTTAAATCTTTTGATCCCGAGACATTCTAACCCCTTGCTGCAATCACTTTCACATGAACACCACGGCCTAATATCCTTAAATCAATGCATTTAAAAAGAAATGGTACCAACAAAGTTTAAGAACTTACACAAGGAATTTTCTCATAGAGCATTCCACTTAAATCCTACAATCCAATGAGTAAAAAATTATATTTTCATTGGAGGATGTCCTTCTATTCTATGCAGATTATCTTTCTCCATAGAGTAGCAATAAAAATTTCTTTTTACAAAAAGGATTAATGCATTATTTTTAGACAACTCTATTTCCCTCAAAGGTAGAAATGCCAAAGAGATTTGAGCTTCAGTCTGAAAAATCATACATTGTGACCCTGGAGATAAGGAAAATAACATTATCTATTACCAAATTTAGAAATTCTTCCTGGAGTTCATTTTCCCAGGTGAGCACCTGACAAACACACTTTATTCTCCCTCCTCCACCAGAATAGCCAATATGTCTTTTTGCTGTTGGAGGCAAAAGTGAACTCCACACTTTCTACCTGGTTCTTGAATAGGATCCTACAAACTATTAATATGGCTTTGATAACTGGAGGAACACCAGGGTTTTTGGTTTTGCACTGATTTAGATAAAACAACACGGACACCTGGAGTGGTTTTAAGGAGCGGGGAGTTTAATAGGCAAGAAAGGAGAAGGCTTTTTTTTTTTTTTTTTTTTTCCCCTCTTTGAGACCCAGTCGTGTTCTGTCACATAGGCTAGAGTGTAGCAGCACGATCTCGATCTCGGCTTACTGCAACCTCCACCTCCCGGGGAAGAAGCAATTCTCCTGCCTCAGCCTCCCAGGTAGCTGGGACTACAGATGTGCGCCACCACGCCCAGCTAATTTTTTTGTGTTTTTAGTAGAGACAGAGTTTCACCATGTTAGCCAGGCTGATGCTGAACTCCTGACCGCCCCGCTCAGCCTCCAAAAGTGCTGGGATTACAGGTGTGAGCCACCAGCTTGGCCAGGAGGAGGGCTTTAAGCTGAAAGAGGAAACTCCGAGTGTGGTGGAAAACAGCCAGTTGGACCACTGGAAAAGGCTATGTTCGATTTGCATAGGACCCAGGGGATTGGTTTGACCAGGTATGTTATGTATGTAGCCTGTGAAAAAACTGGCCCTTTTACTCTAGCCTTGCAATATGCAAATAAAGGGCACCAAGATATTTTACATACGCGGGGATTTGTGGCGGCAGCCATGTTGCCAGGCACACGTAGCGGCAGGAAGGAGAGGGCAGGAATTGCTATGTTTGGGTGGACCCAGTTTTTAATGGCCTGCATTTGCATATTAAAGCTTGCCAGCCTGGCTGTAAGAGCCTGGGTTTTCCTGCTAGACAAGAAACTTTTCTGGAGCTGCTTTAAAAGAAACAAAAACTTCCCAAGGACCCTTTTTCCTCTTTATTTGCCTAAAATAATTTTTAACAAGTTCTATAACAACAAGCACCATAATTTATTTCTCAGTGGTTTATATAATATTCTGTAAATACATTTTAATATCTTTGAATTTTTAAAAGTCAGGCTTTTTTTGACACAGTCAATTCAACTTGCTTAATTAATTTGAACATAAGTATGACTTTGCAAATTAGGTTTTGGCAAATATATTCTATAAATTGGGCTAAATCTGCACACATCAAAGTTTTTGAGAAAAGCATATTTAAAGCAATGTGAAAAGATAAAAGAAAAATATCGAAAAACTGTTATACTGTAGGCACCCCTCTTATCCAGAGTTTTACTTTCTGCAGTCGGTTACCTTTGGTCAACCGGGGCCCAAAAAATTAAATGGAAAATTCCAGAAATATATAATTCATAAATTTTGCATTGCATACCATTCTGAGTATTGTGATGACATCTCTCATTGTCTCACTCCATCCAGCCTGGGATGCGAATTCTCTCTCTGTCCATTGTAACTGTGCTGGCTTCTCTACCTGTTGGTTAGTTAATCACAGTAGCTGTTACAAATCAAAAAGTATCTGAGACATCTGAGACAGGTTTCAAGCAATTTAGAAAGTTTATTTTGCCAAGGTTAAGGTACCCACCTCAGAGGCAGGTCTGTGCCTTTCTCTGAAGATGATTTTGAGGGTTTCAATATTTAAACGGGAAAGGGCAGATATTGGAGAAATAGGAAGAAACTGTCAAAAGTGTGGGTAGATAGGAGACAAACAGTTGCATTTTTTTAAGTCTCTGGCCTTTCACCAAATACACAATTTATATGTGAGGAGGGTAGAGGAATAGTCACTTATGCCTTCCTCTAGCTCAGTGAATTTACATTTTCACATTAGAGGATATGCATCAGATATGCATCTGTCTCAGGTGAGCAGAAGGATGACTTAGCGTTCTGCCCTTCTGATCTGTGAAGATAAACTATCAATTTACATTGTCAGGGTAAGATTCAACAGAATGGTTTTAAGGTAAATATCTCAGGGCCCAGAAGGAATTTCCTAGTGGGCAAATTGTGAGAGGGGTATGCAGCTTTTAAAAAATCTTTGCAGCTATCTTATTCAGGAATAAAATGGGAGGCAGGTGTGCCTGATGCAGCTTTTTGCTTGACTTTTCCCTTTGGCTTAGTGACTTTGGGTCGAGATATTTATTTGCCTTTCACACCATATTGGTTATTAGATGAACTTTCAAGGTAACTGCAGTGTTGTGTTCAACTAACCTTTATTTTACTTAATAATGGCCCCAAAGCACAAGACTAGTTAATGATGCTGGCAATTGAATATACCAAGAGAAGCCATGAAGTGCTTCCTTTAAGTAAAAAGGTGAAAGTTCTTGACTCAAGGAAAGAAAATGAATTGTATGGTGAGGTTGCTAAGATCTACTGTAACAAGAAATCTTCTATCTATGAAATTGCGACAAAGGAAAAAGATATTTGTGCTAGTTTTGCCATCATACCTCAAACCACAAAAGTTTTGGCCACAGTGCATGATGAGTACTTAGCTAAGATTGAAAAGGCATTACATTTCTGGGCAAAAGACATGGACAGAAATGTGTTCCAATTGCTGGCAATCCTCTTCCATACTATCTGAGGTTTCAGGCATCCACTGGGGGTCTTGGAACATACCACTTGTGTATAAGGGGAGGAATACTATATTAAAAAATTTGTATTCTAATTTTTTCATTTTATGTTTATTGGATATATTGAGTTAAACAAGGTGCTTCTAAATTTAAAATAGCTCACTAAATATTGCTAATAATTATTTGTTAAATCTTGATAAAGCCTTTTGCATATCATTCCTGGAAACGGAAACTAAATGATTCTAATGACTGAATAACAAATCCTTTTGGAAGTCAAGTGACTTTTTTGTTCTTTGCTTTTAATTAAAATTGAATGAAATCCTAAGTAAGATGTAAGTTGATAAATTATTAAAAATGATTTTTCTTGATAGATTTTGGATGTGTATTAGTTATCTATTGCTAAGTGACAAATTTCCCCAAAGCTTGATGGCTTAAAACAGCACACTTAATATCAGCTCACCATTCCTTTGGGATCCAAACATGGCTCAGCTAGCTCCTCCAGTTGAAGGTAATCTCAGGAGATTGCAATCAAGGCATCAGCAATGCTGTAGTCATCTTCAGGCTTCATGGGAGCAGACTCCCAAGCAGAATCCTGTTGGAAGGATCTAGTTTTCTGCAGGCTGCTGGCCTGAAGGCCTCTGTTCCCTGCTGGCTGCATTTAGTTCCTGGCCGGGTGAGCCGCGAATAACATGGCAGCTGGCTCCATGAGAGGAGCAAGCTAGAAGTGTGAGAGTGCCAGACAGAGGTCACATTCTGCCATAACATGACCCCCATCTCTTTTGTTACGTTCTACTCCTCAGAAGCAAGTCACTAAGTCCAGCCCACACTCGAGAGGAAGGGAACCCACAGGGTATGATTGCTAGGAGGCTGAGAGTCATTAGGGTGGTCTCGCAAGCTGCCTACCACAGGTTATTCTTGTTGGTTTTAACAAAAAGAATCAATATCAGTGCTGCATGTGGAAACTTGAAGAAAAAAAAACAAGAGAGAAAAAAATAATTTTAATACTCCCAATAAGTTTATTGTGGAATTTTGATGATATTAAGATGGCATGACCACTAAATGGAGGAATTCTATAATTTTATCCTACATATCCTTTCCTGAGGTTTCACATGAAACTTTAGGCATATGGGACAATAACAACAACAAAGAGCAATGTAAAATTTTATTCTGAACTGAACTTGAACAGAAAACCCCTATGTACAACACACACACGCATACATACACACACACAAAATTAAGCATAAGTTTGTGGTTTTGTCTCATAATTATTCCTAATTAAAAACTCTAATATCACCACGAACTGATCACATAGAAAAGAAACTGAAGAAATATGTGTCTAAGAATAAAAACACGTGTGAGTGGGTCCAAATCCAGAATGCAAGAAAGGATCTGAGTCTGACCAATAGCATGTTAAAAGGACATTTGAAAGACAAGGCCCAATCAATATAAACTAAGGCCTAACTTGTAAATGGGATAATTTAGCTATTTATTGGCTTTGATGAAAGCATAATAGAATCTCCTTTTTGTCAACTTCAAATCATGTAAGCACCATTGTCAAATTCAGAATAATAAACATAAAACTTCATTTATCCAGACGTCATTTATTCTGCAAATTTAAGTCATCAAAATCAGCTAAAAGCCAGAAAGTAAAAAAAAAAGAAAAAAAAAAACTGAGTTAATACCAAAGTCCCAGACAAAATATACCTAGCAAATGTACATTCTTCTCCTTTCTCCATCAGAGGCTAATCTGCTTTTTGTGGTCTCGTGGGGGTTTTGGTTTGGTTTGGTTTAGTTAGTTTTTTTTTTTTTTTTTTCGCTATTTCAGGCAAAAATTGCCAAGGAAAAATTATTAGGTTATTTTTAAACTATTTATTCTAAGCATCCAGAAGCCTATAAAACATGATGGTGGGGAACAAGTAAAAGCTTTATAGGACCCTTAAGAATGAACAGAGAAAGGAAATTAACAATCTACAGCATACATGGAAATAATGCAGGAAAACCTCAATCATCTCTGAGGTCATTACCCTTGTTTATCATGGCATAATAATTGATGTACTCATTGAACATTGAGAGCCTATCTTCTGTTGGTCTTGGGCACTGAAGATACAGCAGAGAACAAAAGAAGTTCTTACCCTGAAGTTGTATTCTACTGGGGAGAAACATAAAATAGACGGAAAATACAGACTATATCAGAAAGTGGTAAGTATGGATATGGGTAAGGGAGTTCAATAAATAATACCTCTCTTCACTGCTCTGGTTCCACACAAACAGAAAAATAAAACAAAAGATTAAGACTGACAGTAGGTCAAGATATCATCTTAATTTCAAAGATGTGACTTACAAGTAACTAAGCTCATGATTTCAAATTCCAAAATTGGATAAACTTTGTCATCCAATGATAGGCAAGCCTAGACAAGGAAGGACATCTCCTCATGTGGAACTACGGAAGTTAAGACTTAGGGAATGCAGAGCTAGGAGGCTGAACACAAATGTAGTACTGCCTACCAAGCCTGGCACGAACAAAAAGAAACAAAATACTAAGCCCCTTGAATGGCTGTATTTGGAAGGACACCTCACCCTTTCCTCACATACTTACCTTAACAGCATCTGAGGCAAAGCTGTACCTGTGTTATGAGCTGCAGCAGCTTCACCTGAAGCCCCGTGGATCTGCTGAGGTCCTCAGGCTTGCCAAGGCCTGTGCTTTCAGAAGGCCCACACTTTGCACCTTTGCTTGCTACTTTTGCCAGGGCCACCCATGCAGCCAGCATGTGCCAAGAGACCCTGGTGCCCTTGCTAGGTCCAGAACCTGCCACCTGGACTCTGTAGAAAGACAGGGGACTATGGAAATATCTGTCAGTGATGTAGTCATCACAAGGACAAAATATGGCGTGGCCTAAGGCTTAAAGCCTCTTTCCCAGGCTGCAGAAGTTAAAAATTGTCCAAGTATAATCCTCTACAAACAGCTAAGACAGTATACTCTCCCCACATAATAAAATCCGAAACCAACAGCAGCACACTAACCACAGCAGAATCCGCCATTATTATTGTACTTCCCCCAACTTCCAGTCCTTTCTTTATTTCTCAAAGAATCAAGAGGCCAGGTACAGTGGCTCACGCCTGTAATCCCAGCACTTTGGGAGGCCGAGGCAGGTGGATCACGAGGTCAGGCGTTCAAGACCAGCCTGGCCAAGATGGTGAAACTCCATCTCTACTAAAAATACAAAAATTAACCTGGCATGGTGGCAGGGGCCTGTTACTCAAGAGGCTGAGGCAGAGAATTGCTTGAACCCAAGAGATGGAGGCTGCAGTGAGCTGAGATCGTGCCACTGCACTCCAGCCTGGGAACAGGGCGAGACTTTGTCTCAAAAAAAAAAAAAGAAAAAAAAAAAGAATCAAGCATTAGGGTGTCAAGGGTTCTTGTAAATGTAACTGACTTTCCATTTCTTTCAGATGAAGTCCTGAACAAATTGAAATATAAGCGTGGCTGCCAGGCTCAGTGGCTCACGCCTGTAATCCTAGCACTTTGGGAGGCTGAGGTGGGTGGATCACCTGAGGTCAGGAGTTCAAGACCAGACTGGCCATCATGGTGAAACCCCATCTTTTAAAAAAAAAAAGAGTGGCAACACATACAGAGCCCAAAATATCACCTGTATTATTTGTAAAGACTAAATAAGAGAGTGGCTACCAAGGCCAAAAAATATCATTGAAACTCAGATTGAGGCAAACTTATGCATGCAGTAGAGACAGTACTAAAACCAGAGCAGCCTCCACTAAAACGCACCTCTAAGAGAAAAAATGAGGACTGAGCCAGAAATATCCAGCATGTTCTTATTAAATTGACCAACCAGATAAGTCATCCCCATCCCCTGGAGTGGAGTAGACAAAGTCAAGAATTTATCCCAATTGCATTGCGTCCACATTAAACGAAACACTAGATACAGAAAATAGCTATAATAAGGTAATGGTAAATGGAACAGAGAAAAATAAAACCATGTAAAATTGATAGAGAATGGGCATGTTTCAAGGTGATACTTGAAACAGAGACCTAAGGGAGGGAGCAAGTCTTGCAGTATCTGGGAGAAGGGTGTTCTAGGCAGAGAAAACAGATGGTGCAAAAGTCAAAGAATATCCGTACTTGTTATGCTAGAGCCACGGTTCTCAACTGGGACAATTTTGCCCCGTGGAGGACACTGGGCATGTCTGGAGGCATTTTTGATTGTCACAACTCAGAGATGCACTGAGAGCCCAAGGATGCTACCAAACATCCTAAAATGCACAGAAAAACTCCTCCACAACAAAGCATATGTCAATATGCCACGGATAAGAAAGCCTGTGTTAGAAGCACACAGAAGAAGCCAGTGATGAAACAGAGTTAGACAGTGGAAGAAATATTGAAGATGAACTCAGAGGGCAAGTGGAGGCCAACCTCATGTGAGATCTTGCAGACCATGGTAAAAACTTTGTATTTTACTCTGAAGGAGTTGTGAAGCCACTGGAGAATTTTGACAAGAGAGGTGACATAATCTGATCATATTTTAAAGAGATTCTTGTAACCATCATGTAGAGAATGGGTTTTAGGAAGTCGAGGAAAACTATTGAACTTAAAGTGAGAAATAATGGTGGTAGTGGTGGAGGTGGTGAGAAGTGATCAATTCTGAATATCGTTTGAAGGTAGAATGAAAAGAGTTTATGAATGACTTATATATGTGGGGTAAAAGAGAGGAGTCAAAGATGACTGCAAATTTTTTAGCCTGAGCAACTTGAAGAATGGAAATGTCATTTACTGAAATAAAAATAACTGTAGGAGGAAGAGGGTTTAGGGGAGAAATTAGACGTCCATTCATAGATACCAAGCTCTAGATACTCATTAGGCATCTAGAGGAAGAGACAAGTGTATAATTAGATATGAGAGAGAAATAAGAAGAAGGTTCTGGCTGGTGATAAAGTAAACTGTAAAACTAGATGAGATCACCTGAGAACCACATGTGGAAAGAAAAGACTGGATTTGAGTTTAGAACTTGTAGAAATGAGAAAGTCAGCCTTCTCTGTAGGAGTAAAACAAAGACAGCAGTGTTTTGGAAGCCAAATGATATTTATCAAGACTTTGAGTTAATTGTAAAAAGGTGGAATATTATTCAATGTGCTCTTTTGAAGTTCTGATAATAGGTTTAGTAAAATACATGCTATATTTTAACAGGATATTTATTAAAATATATCTTATAAGTTATATCAGTTATTGTGAAAATTCATATATGGTGAATACCAGAGTGAATCTCCAAAGAACACTAAGGTGTAATGAAGACACTCAGTATAAAAGCCCTTGTTTCCATTTGATTTTCAACTTATGTTGTTGTGTTTTCTTTTTTAGCAAGCTATATTTCATTTATTTTAAGATACATTTTTTACCATGTTGGGCAACTCTAAAATCGGAAATTGTCTCACAATTGAGGTGATAAGAAGCATTGTGTATCAGTTTAATTGGCTGTGATTTTCTTTTAGCGGGTAAAAAAATAATGATGTATAAATCAGTGGCATCTTACATTTCATTACATATGTTGATAACTCTTTAGGAATATAGCTAAAGTTCTGCTCTCCACATACTAAACTGTGCAACGAAGACAAGGAATCAACTTAACTTGCCTACTCTCTATTTTATTAGGCATGCAACCACCACCCCCTACAGGCAGGAGGATTTTCACAACTCTGGCTACAATTTGCACGTGCAGAGCTGGAAGGGATGTTATTAACAACTCCTCATATTCTCTCTTTAGTTTCCTCAGTTTGCTTTAGCAGCCCAGAAAAAAACTCACAGATAGGAAATGAGGCAGATCAATAGTTTTCCTATTTAAAAATAGCATCAAGGAGCAACTCTCCATCTTCACTTTTTCCCTGCTTCATAACTGTACAAAGTCAGTTTTTGCATAAAACTAAGAGACCATCACTTTAGTTCAGGCCAGCACCACCCCTCATCAGGAATATCTAACTGCTTTCCAACTGGCCATTCCCTCCCACACCCCTACTAACCCCAGATGCAATCCATCGGCAAATCCTATAAATGTCTCCACAATCCCATGACTTCCTGCTTTCATGCCACCATCCTCTTCTGCAATAATCCCCCCTACCTGTTCTCTTCCTTGGATCCTTGCTTCCCTTTAGTCAATTCTCAACCTAGAACCAGAGTGGTTCTTTTTAAGTGGCAGATGATGTGACTCTTCCGGCCTGGCCCCGCTAAAAGTATCCTGAGTCCTCAGAGAAAAAAACAAAATGTAGTCCTTACAATGGCCTACAGGCCTTTACATCAGGGGTCAGTAAATTATAACCTGTTTTTCTGAGGGAAGAAAAGTTTTGTTTGGGACACAGCCACATTCATTCATTTACACATTATCTATAGTTCCTGTCATGATATGATGATAGTCATGCATTGATTATTCATTTAATAATATTAGTAGTAGTATGCAATAAATATATGGCATTTAATCAATCATGATTTCAAGAGAAGAACTGCTTATGAGGATATAAATCTGAATGAGAGAAGACCTAGATTTCTCCAGGACTGTTCATAATGAGGACAGTCACACTTTAGGGAAGTAGAAGGGAAGAGGGCACTCCTGAGCTTTGGAAGTGTGAGCAAGAATAGTGGTTGAGTCACTTGGGGAAGGCAGAATAGGTGAGTTAATGAGAAGATAAATGTAGTTGATAAAATGAGAGAGGTTTTCAGGAGCTACCTTGAATGCAGTGAAACCTGGGAAGAGGATGGAACAAACAATTACAAGCACTCTGAGAATATTTCTAGGAAGCTTCTTATATGTTAGGCATTATAAAATCTTTGAGCCAGCTTCATTAAGAAAACTACACCGGGGAAAAAAGTTTTGCAATCTACCCATCTGACAAAGGGCTAATATTCAGAATCTACAGAGAACTTAAACAAATTTACAAGAAAAAAACAACGCCATCAAAAAGTGGGCAAAGGATATGAACAGACACTTCTCAAAAGGAGACATTTATGCAGCCAACAAACATGTGAAGAAAAGCTCATCATCACTGGTCATTAGAGAAATGCAAATCGAAACCACAATGAGATACCATTTCACACCACTTAGAATGGCAATCATTAAAAAATCAGGAAACAACAGATGCTGGAGAGGATGTGGAGAAATAGGAATGCTTTTACACTGTTAGTGGGAGTGTAAGTTAGTTCACCCACTGTGGAAGGCAGTGTGCCAATTCCTCAACCATCTAGAAATAGAAATACCATTTGACCCAGCAATCCCATAACTGGGTATATACCCATAAGATTATAAATTATTCTATTATAAAACACGTGCACATGTATGTTTATTGTGGCACTGTTTACAATAGGAAAGACTTGGAACCAACCCAAATGCCCATCAATGATAGACTGGATAAAGAACATGTGGCACATATACACCATAGAATACTATGCAGCCATAAAAAAGGATGAGTTCATGTCCTTTGCAGGGAGGTAAATGAAGCTGGAAACCATCATTCTCAGAAAACTGACAAAAGAACAGAAAACCAAACACCACATGTTCTCACTAATAAGTGGGTATTGAGCAATGAAAACACATGGACACAGGGAAGGGAACATCACACACTGGGACCTATCGAGGGGTGGGGGCTAGGGGAGTGATAGCAGGGGCTGGGGGCATAGGGGAGGGATAGCATTAGGAGAAATACCTAATGTAAATGACAGGGGGATGGATGCAGCAAGCCACAATGGCACGTGTATACCTATGTAACAAACCTGCACATTCTGCACATGTACCCCAGAACTTACAGTATAATAAAAAAAAAAAGAAAAGAAAAGAAAAAGAAAACTACACCAAAAGCTCTGCATGCTCAGAAGACTATAATATGTTTGTTCTAGCAATATCTTCAGCGGCTCACTGAAGGCAAAGGTTGTATTTTCTTTGTCTTTGCATTCCTGCAGCTAGAATAACCCCTGGCAAATAGTAGGTTTTCATTAGTTATCTGTTGGGGCCAGGGGTAGTGGCTTATGTTGGTAATCGCAGCACTTTGAGAAGCTGAGGCTGAAGGAACACTTGAGCCCATGAGTTAGAGATCATCCTGGGCAGAATGGTGAGAACCCATCTCTACAAAAACTTTTTTAAAAATTAGTTTGGTGTGGTGATATACACCTGTAGTCCCAACTACTCAGGAGGCTGAAGCAGGAGGGTCCCTTGAGCCTAGGAGTTTGAAAGAGCAGTGAGCTATGATCGTACCCCTGCACTCCAGCCTCAATGACAAAGCAAATCTCTTCTCTAATAAATAAATATCTGTTGAATTAATTCTAAGACATAGAAAACTGTTTTAATCTATCTTCTTATCAGAGTCGAGGTGTGGTAGTTAGAGTAACACCAAGAAGAGCCTAAAGTGCTTTTTATTGGTCACTGTTTAGGAAAAGAGGAACAGAAAACTATCATTTAAATTATAAATGTTACCTAGGAGGGATAACAAATTGAACAATAATGAGTCACTGACACTACCACCAAAATACAATTTTTAGTTTCATCCTTAGTGTTTGAAAGAGCTTCAGGGGAAAGTGACACACAAAAAGTCATTATAATGAAGGATAAAGCCACTGCATAATGGGGATGGAGAGAGAAGCTTGACCAAAGAAGACAATAGCAGCCTAGGAAAATGGCCAATTCATTATTTTAACCATTGTCTTTATTATTTCTTGCTCCATATAATTATCATACAGGGCTAATATCCAGGGCTAATATAATTATCATCATGGCTAAAATCAAGGCAGAGATCCTTTTAGGAATGAAATTGTTGCAAGCTCTGCCTTCCCCTTCCTCATAAGGTTTGGTCTAATTCTATTAAATGTCAGTCTTTGTTGCAAAGTATCTTACCTGACCTTTCTTCTTAGCCCCCACTGATAATCCAAAGTAATCTAAGAGCTGTGGATTCCACTGGTAATTGGCATATTGTAATTGACAATTTGAAGAAAAAAATAATCTCTCCTACACTTCACCTTCCTGGATTTATTTTCCTTATTGTTCAAAAGGAACATAATATATCAGTAAACAGACCAGTAAGATCGTAAAAGAATTTCTGCCTTGTTTTTAGCCAGGATGATAATAATATGAAGCAAGAAATAAATAAAGTTAATGGTTAAAATAATGAATTGGTCATTTTCCTAGGCTGATATTGTGTTCTTTTGCCAAGCTTCTCTCTCCATTCCCCATTACGCAGAAATGGAACCCTTCAATCTGTAAATCAAAGGGCATTGCAAGCTACATATTACCCAGAACTCATTTGCTCCAATGTCTGATTTTATTGTTAGGAATTGGCAGCCCATCCCTAAGAATACACTTTTAATTTTTCCTGAAAAGACCACTATTCTCATGCAGACACTGCCCCACAAGTAGCATTTGATGCATTGCTATTGTTTTTGGTTAAATTAAAAGTTATGCTATACAATTTCAAAAGATTCACATAAATAATACCTTATGAGAAAAAAATGTGTAATGAATAAATTCTGGATTCAGGTACTGGAATCTTTGGTAAAAGCTTGGACTTGTGCTCACACTGGCAATGAAATACGAATGCTATTTGGCTTTTGGCTATGAGAAGCATAAATAAATCAATCCCAGAATTTCCAACTATTACAAGCATACCTGACATGGGGGGTATTATGATTTGGCTGTGTCCCCACCCAAATCTCAACTTGAATTGTATCTCCCAGAATTCCCACGTGTTGTGGGAGGAACCCAGGGTGAGATAATTGAATCATGACGGCCAGTCTTTCCTGTCCTATTCTCGTGATAGTAAGTCTTAGAAGGTCTGATGGGTTTTTCTGCTTGTTCCTTATTTTCTCTTTCTGCTGCCCATGTAAGAAGTACCTTTCACCTCTCACCATGATTCTGAGGCCTTCTCAGCCCAGTGAAACTGTAAGTCCAATTAAACCTATTTTTCTTCCCAGTCTCAGGTATGGTTTTTATCAGCAGTGTAAAAACAGACTAATACAGTAAATTGGTACCAATAGAGTGGAGCATTACTGAAAATATACCTGAAAATGTGGAAGCAACTTTGGAACGGGGTAACAGGCAGAGTTTGGAACACTTTAGAGGGCTCAGAAGAAGACAGGAAAATGTGGGCAAGTTTGGAACTTCCTAGAGACTTGTTGAATGGCTTTGCCCAAAATGTTGATAACAATATGGATAATCAGGACCAGGCTGAGGTGGTCTCAGATGGAGATGAAGAACTTGTCAAAAACTAGAGTAAAGGTGATCCTTGGTATGTTTTAGCAAAGAGGCTGGTGGCATTTTGCCCCTGCCCTAGAGATTTGTGGAACTTCGAACTTGACAAAGATAATTTAGGATATCTGGTGGAAGAAATTTCTAAGGAGCAAAGCATTCAAGAGGTGATTTGGGTGCTGCTAAAGGCATTCCGTTTTGTAAGGTAAGCAGAGAATAAGTTTGGAAAATTTACAGCCTGACTATGCAATAGGAAGGAAAATCCCATTCTCTGGGGGGAAGTCAAGTTGGCTGCAGAAATTTGCATAAGTAGCAAGGAGCCTAATGTTAATTTCCAAGACCATGGGGAAAATATCTCCAGGCCATGTCAGAGGCCTTCAGGGCCCCTCCCATCACAGGCCCAGATGCCTAGGAAGAAAACATGGTTTCGTGGGCTGGACCCAGATTTCCTGTGTAGTGCGCAGCCTAGGGACTTGGTGCCTTGTGTCCCAGCCACTCCAGCCATGGCTGAAAGGGGCCAATATACAGCTCAGGCTATGGCAGAGGGTGGAAGCCCCCAAACTTAGGCAGTTTCCACATGGGGTTGAGCCTGTGGGTGCACAGAAGTCAAGAATTGAGGTTTGGGAACCTCCACTTGATTTCAGAAGATGTATGGAAATGCCTGGATGCCCAGGCAAAAGTTTGTTGCAGGAGCAGGGCCCTCATGGAGGACCTCTGCTAGGGCAGGGCTAAAGGGAAATGTGGGATTGGAAACTCCACACTGAGTTCCTACTGGAGCACTGCCTAGTGAAGCTGTGAGAAGAAGACCACCATCCTTCAAAACCCAGAATGGTATATCCACCTACAACTTGGACAGTGTGCCTGGAAATGCTGGAGACACCAAATGCCAGCCCATGAAAGCAGCCAGGTGAGAGACTATACCCTGAAAAGTCACAGAGGTGGAGCTGCCCAAGACTGTGGGAGCCCAACTCTTGCATCAGTGTGACCTGGATGTGAGACCTGAAGTCAAAGGAGATCATTTTGGAGCTTTAAAATTTGACTTTCCCACTAGATTTCAGACTTGCATGGGCCTATTACCCCTTAGTTTTGGCCAATTTCTCCCATTTGGAACAGCTTTATTTACCCAATACCGGTACTCCCATTGTATTTAGGAAGTAACTCGCTTGCTTTTGAATTTAAAGGCACATAGGCAGAGTGGCTTGCCTTGTCTCAGATGAACACTGAACTGTGGACTTTTGGGTTAATGCTGAAATGAGTTAAGATTTTGGGCGACTGTTGGGAAGGCATGATTGGTTTTAAAATGTGAGGACATGATATTTGGAGGGGCCAGGGGAAATAAATTTGTAATATGGTTTGGCTGTGTCCCCACCAAAATCTCAACTTGAATTGTATCTCACAGAAATCCCATGCTTTGTGGGAGGGACCCAGAATAAAGTAATTGAATCATGGGAGCCAGTCTTTCCTATGCTATTCTCGTGATAATGAATGAGTCTCATGAGATCTGATGGGTTTATCAGGGGTTTCCACTTTTGCTTCTTC
>CAUYLG010066170.1:0-23942 GCA_963573385.1 Cacajao melanocephalus | reverse complement strand
AGAATCCTGTTCTCTCTCCCTCTTTTTCTTCCTCTTTCTTTCTCTCATACATTCTTTTTCTTTCTTTCTTTCACTCTCACTTTCTTTCCTCTCTTTTTCTTTCTTTCAAAAAATAAAAAATAAAAAAAAATAAAAAAAAGTAAAAAAAAAATAAATAAAAAAGACAGTAGGAAAGTCAAATGCATAATACAGGTATACTGTTAAGGTTTTTTGACTAGCACAATTGCTAACTCCCTAGAAAGGATGATAGAAGAGAAAAAAAGAGAAAAGGCACACATAACATCCAACATAAGGAAGAGGATATGATGTCAGATACAACAGATATTTAAAAGATAATCTGAGAATATTCCAAACAATTTTATGCCAATAAATTAGCAACTATTGGTAACATGGATGTCTTAAAATAACTGATACATGAATAAACAGAAAATCTGAATAGTGTTATATGTATTAAAGAATCTGAATTTGTAATTTAAAACCCCTACAAAAAAACCTCCAGGTGGTTTCACCAGTAAATTCTTCCAACATTTAAGGAAGGCACAATACTATGTTTTAGTAAATCTTTTAGAGAACAGAAAAAGAGGGAACACTTCTCAAAGTATTTCTGAGGACTTAATAACCTTAGAATAGTAGAGAAAGATTATAAGACAATCTTATGAATATAGATGCAAAAATTATATTAAAAATTATCAAATGAAATCTGGGAAAATATTAAAAAGACAACATGTAACAACCAAGATGAGTTGATTCTAGGAATGGTTGATTTAATGTTAGAAAATAATGAATATAATTTATCACATTACCAGAATAAAACAGAAAAAATTTATATATTTTAACAGGTGCAGAAAAATCATTTAAGTTTTAACACATATTCATAATTAAAACTCTTAGTAAACCATAGACAGAAAAATATTTCCTTAATCAGGTAAAAGTTACCCCAAAAATCTAGTAGAGAACATCATATTTAATGACAAACTATTAAAAGCATTTCCCTCTAAAATTAGGAATGTGACAAAATGCTACTCTTACTGCTTCTCTTCAACATTGTGTTTCAGTTGTAGCCAGCACCATAAGACAAGAAAAAGAAGTTTAAAAATTTAAGGATTAAAAAGAAAGAAACATAATTGTGACTTTTTAAGCCATAAAGTAACAATTATTGAAAATAGAGGTACACATATAATACTGAACAAAGATCCAAAATGATATGACTATATATTCTATTTACATAAAGTTCAAAAATAGGCAAAATAATTTATGATGCTCGAAGTTCAGACATTATTTAGGGCTGGCAAGAGGAAGAAAGCAGGAAAGCATGAAGGGAAGGTGCAAAGGAGAACATCAGGGACACTGAGAGTGTTTTCTTTCTTGATCTGAGTTGTGATTACAGAGGTGGAATCCCTTTGTGATAAGTAACCAAGCTGTATGCTTGTGGCTTTTGTGCTTTTCTACTTGTATGTTACACTTTGATAAAACTTTATGAAAAGTGAAGAGAAATTCCATTAGCTCTCCTTGGCTCCACCCAGATGTTTATCTCAGCCTCTATCTCCTTATCAGCTCTCCTAGGTACCTGCCATATATGAGGTGCAGAGCGTAAAAAAAAGCACAAACCAGGAGTCCTGACTTCTAGAATTTTGTGTCTTACAGTGAGACAAGCCATCAGTTGAAGTTTATAAATCTTGTTATAGCCAAATAGGCTGGTTGACAACTAAGGCTGAGTGAATGTGAGCATGTTATATGCTGACTCTGCACCATCTTAGATAGTTATGTATTGCACTGCGGTGGGAATGGTTAGTGACTTCTGCTACTCCAGGGCATGTACTGGTCCATTTTCATGCTGCAGACAAAGACATACTCGAGACTGGGAAGAAAAGAGGTTTAATTGAACTTACAGTTCCACATGGCTGAGGAGGCCTCAGAATCATGGCGGGAGGCAAAAGACACTTCTAACATGGTAGTGGCAAGAGAAAATGAGGATGATGCAAACATGGAAACCCCTGATAGAACTATCAAATCTCGTGAGACATATTCACTACCACAAGAACAATATGGGAAAAACCACTCCCATGATTCCAATTATCTCCACCGGTCCTTCCCACAACAGGTGGGAATTATGGGAGTACAATTAAAGATGAGATTTGGGTGGGGACACAGCCAAAACCATATCAGAACCTATCAAATTATGTTCTGATCTGAACAGAGTGAGGGGAGTACAGAGAAGGTCTGAATTACTGAGCCTGGGATCAAAGCTGGATGAAGGAAAACAACAGTGTTCTCTGGGCAGTGCCTGTGCCCTAGCAGACATTAAACTACCCTCTATAACCTTCAATAGGGCCTTTGGTTATATACTCAGGGAGAAAGGGAGTGTTAAATCAAATTTAGCTTAAAGCTGCTTCCTGATGCATTTTAGGTTTGGCCTAAAAGCTGCTCTGCACATTGTGAACTATAAGCTAAACGGAGGTGTTAATGGACTGTAACCTACTCTTGTGCCAATCATTGAGTTTCACCCCATGGCAGGTGGCCAACTGTTAAAACTGTGTTCAAATAAGGCAAACACCGAGCTGTAACCAATCCCGCTGTTTCTGTGCCTCACTTCTGTTTTCTGTACATCACTTTCCCTTTTCTGTCCAGAAATCTTCCACCATGTGGCTGGGCTGGAGTCTCTCTGAGCCTACTCTGTCCTGGTAGGCTGCCTGATTCAGATTTGTGAATTGTTCTTTGCTCAGTTAAACTCTGGTTAAACTTAATTTGGCTAAGGCTTTTCTTTTCACAGCAGGTAGGAGGAGACTGTGGTCAAGCTATGAACCTGAAAGTCTCGTTGGAGTAGGAGAGTGAGGGGACCATGTAGCGGAAGGGAGGCAGCCCTCCAGGGGTGTTGTACTCTCCACACTTGGAGCAGCTGGCTGAAGCTGGCCGGCTGCAAAGAGGCCTGGCTTGTATCCAAACCTCAGGGGGTTTCCATTCAGGCTAACTGAATCAGGCAGAGAAACAGACCGGGGGAACAATCTCCACTCCCATCTCTCTGCTCTCTGGCTCCTCCTTGATATTGCATCAGTGACCACTACAACCAGGTGCACTCTTTCCTCTGGAAGCCCTTTGTCACCCTGAATTATCTCCACAGCAGGGCTGAACATTCTAGTTGTTATATTAATGCTGCTGCTTACCATTATGTGATCATGCAGTCATGCTCAAGGGACTGATTTGTCTGTGGCTCAGTTTTGTCATCTCTAAATTGGAAATAACCAGTATTTTACCTTCTAGTGTTGTTGTGAGGATTAAGTGCATTCACAGATGTAAAAGGCTTAGTACTGTGCTCAGTAAATGTTAGCTATTATAACAGGGCCCACTCTGGCCTCAAGTTACCTTTCCAGCCTCTATCTCCCCCTTCCATATCTCTCGTTATTCCTACTGGGCTAAACTCCTTGCTATTCTATAAGACTTTTTTTTTTTTAACCTCCCTGACCATTCGTGTTGTCATTGACTAGCTAATGACTTTTCTAAGCCTATGTTAAATTGGGATAACAATGTCTTTTCCAAAGGGTTGTTGTGAGTATTAAATTTCATGTTGTGCAGCTGACAAGACCACTGTTCCAGGCAGAAGCTAAGGTTGGGTTGCTTCTGATAAATGGACCATAACTGATACTTCTCCCTTCAGCTCTGTCACTTATGAGCAGTGCAGATTTGATCAAACAACTTAAACTCCTTTTTTTTATTTGAAAAATCCACGTAGTAACGCTACCACTTCATAGTGCTGCAGTAATATCTTTTTAACGTATGTATGTATATCTATGTGTGTGTGTAAGGAATAAAATACATATACATACAAAGTACATATGTCTATATAATATATGCATACAATATATTTATTACTATAATATATATATAAACACATAAATATATATATATTTTAAGGAATTGGCTCACCTATTTATGGAGGCTGGCAAGTCTGAAACCTGCAGGATAGGTCTGCAGGCTGGAGACCGAGGAAAGAGTTATGTGGCAGCTCCAGTCTGCAGACAGTCTGGAGGCAGAATTCCCTCTCCTGTGGGGACCTCTGTCTGTTGTCTCTTAACACCTTTAACTGAGCAGTAATATTTCAGAGAGAGATTATGTGGTGAAAAAGTCTTTCTCAATGAATGCTCAGTAAATGAGAGCTAGTTGTGGGTAAGCACAAACTTTGCTGCTGTCCAGTCCTGAGGGCTGCAGAGAGACAGACTTTATAGACTCAGAGTCAAGTCCTTCTTGCTGCCTTCACCATCACATGCTTATTTTCCTTACTGGAAATTCAGATGAGGAGAGAATGGTGTGGTAGAAAGTCACCCAGGCCAGGAACCCAAAGCCCTAGATTCCAGTTCCTTTACTGGCTTCCCTGTGCTCCTGGGAAAATATGTATGATCTATGTGGATCTCTGTTTTTATTTTTTAAAATGAGTTAATGTTTGGGAGCTACATCTGATCCAGGAGTGGTATCCTGAACTAGCCTAGATGTGTCCTCAGAGATTTATCCTTCTGAGGGGCTCAGTGATTCCACCTGCAGGTGAAGTGTTGCTGGTACATAGCTCTTGAGTCTCTGAATCAGGGTTTAGTAGGTTTCTGCTCCTTACAATCAGGAGTTCTGGCTGGAACAAGCTGGCCCTATGTCATCAGGGTCTGGATCTTTGCTGGTTTGGCTCAAAGTTCTACCTGCACAATTGCTCTGGGAAATTAGTTCCAATTACATGTGCTCTCATTGGAAGGTGATGTCACTCCCTGATCACTTCACTTTGATACTTCTCTATGGGTATAGCCTCTGCTTGGTGTAAAAGGCATCCTTTCCTCAATAATAACCCAATGCTATCTTGGGGGAAGGTCTCTCTGTAAATGAGCTTCTGCAGATTCTCGTCCAGAATGGGAGAGTTACGGACTTGGCTACATGAGGATGCTATATCTGATCAGAAGGAAGAAAGGGACTGGGTTTGCTAGATGGCCCTCTGGAGACTTTGATAGTGATGGGCCAAGCAATTAGAAGCAGTGGGCAGAGATATGCCATTACCATTTGGATGAGCAGTTGGAAGGATCTGAAACAGCTTTAGCCTAGAAATGAACCTGGGAATTTTAGGACTGAGGCCCTCTCAGGGGCTGGCAGATGGCCTCTTAGGAGTATGATGATGTGGATTTTTGAAGAAGTAGAGCTATCTTGCATGGTTTGGGAAACATTCTTTCTCATCTCAAGATCAATAGGTGTACCAGTGGGAGATCCAAAATAGTTCTCTGTTTCTTTTGGGTCATGTTTCTTCTCAGGCATACTGGACTCATTATATAACACTATGTCCAAGATGTTGAGCCTTCTGCAGCCCCCAGGAACCAACTCAGAGTTGCCTGCTGCTTACTGAGAAATAATTTAATTGGCAAAAGAAACTCTATTTTGTTGAGGGCCTTCCTGATGGAGCTCATGACACTATGTGTACCTGCTTATGTTCATGATTACATATGAACAGTGGCTTTGCCTGTCCCTAAGAGCTGGGCATTAACTACTTATTTTTATTAAGAATCGAAGTTTCTGGATAATCACTAAGCCACTAGGGTGTCTTGGAGACAACAAACTCACCTGGAAAATGTTGGCAAAATCTCTGAGGTTGAAGATGTAGTGGAATTTGACTGCTGTGGGTAGGAATGTGGTAGCAATTTTCTGGTGGAAGGTGAGGGCCAAATTGATCAGTGGGGGGATGGATTTCTGCAGGGACGCTGGGAAGTTTCTGAGCTTTAGATGCTGAGTGAGGATGATGCTGTAGATAGAGGACAGGGCATCTGCCCCTGGGAAGGAGAGGACAAACACGCTGAAGTGACGCTGCACAGGAAACACAAAGGCATGAAATCAACATCCTTCACCACGGAGTAGAAAATAACTCTTCTGAATTTGGAGATAATAACGAAAATTCTTTTTTTTTTTTTGAGATGGGAGTTTTGCTCTTTTTGCCCAGGCTGGAGTGCAATGGCATGATCTCAGCTCACCACAACCTCTGCCTCCCGGGTTCAAGTGATTCTCCTGCCTCAGCCTCTCAAGTTAACTGGGATTACAGATGTGTGCCACCACACCCAGCTAATTTTTGTATTTTTAGTAGAGACAGGGTTTCACCACGTTGGCCAGGATGGTCTCAGTCTCTTGATCTCATGATCCGCCCACCTTGGCCTCCCGAAGTGCTGGGATTACAGGCGTGAGCCACCACACCCAGCCGGAAAATTCTTATATGGCCTTTGAATCTATACCTATCTCTCACGCTATGCCCAAATTTAGGTTGAACCTAAAATGACTGCGGGAATAACAGGCAAAGCATCTTCAGTCAAAGATGGCAGCCTGGGGCAGTGTGAAGAGAACTAAATTTGGACTCAGATTCTCTGAGTCCAAATCTGAATTTGAAACTGTGAAAGTATATGACCTTGGGAAAGTCATTTATCTCTCTGAAGTTCCCTCATCTGAAGAATGAGGGATCAAATCAGATGAACACTATGACTCCTTCCAGCTCTTGAGACTCTCGGTCTAGGAGTTTCTCTTTCCCACTAGAGATGCAATTTGGCATTCTATCTGATTTACCATTTTGAGAGGCTACATTGGGAAAAACGCCAATTATTACTTATAATCAACGGGCATCAGCCCTAGTAAGGTAGGATTAGGACCTGGGTCCCATGGCTCCTCCTGTACCTGAAGCCGTGGGTTGATGGTGAAGCTGCCTGCTGTGGGGTTCATACAGGACACATACTGTACATTTGTGATCTCCTTCAGGGACAGCTTGCTCCGATCATACCTGTAACAGTCAGAAACTATAGCTGAAAGATGTCTGAGAACCGATGCAGGTGAGTGCTTTGTCAGGGTTGAGGTAGGATGTGCCCTACTGTTTGTGTGATAAAAAAAAAAAGTCTAAATCCACGGGGGAGAGACTGAGAAGAGATAAGAGCCTAGGACAAATTCTCAAGGGACCTCAGTATCTAAGGAAATAGCACAGGAGGAAGGGCCCATAAGATGGACAAAAGGTAGGAGAAAAATCAGAGGTATGTTCCAAAAGAAGAGAGTGGTCAACCACATCAAGGGCTGCAGAGAGAATAAGAAAGGTAGTGACTCTAGCAGGGGAATCTAAAGGAGAGAATGCAGTCATGGATTCTTAGTTTCTGTTTCTGGTTGGACCAGTAATGCCCCTTTCTCATCCCTCTTTTCTGCTTGTCACTAGAGACAGAAACTGAAAACCATGGTTTGAGGCTGCTGGAAGCCTAAAACAAAACAAAACAGAACAACGGCAACAAAAGGAGGTGGCTGCACAAGCTTGCAAAGAATGTCTTGGATTTTGCAATAATGATTGGCAAGAACAGTTCAGTAAAGTGGAGGGAACAGAAATCAAATAACAGTGAATTGAGGAGTGAGTGGGAGATAAGGGAGTAGGGACAGAACAGTAATCAGGAAGTAATTTTTTAACCCAATAGAAGAAATTTATGCAAGTTTATTTTTATTTATTTATTTATTGTTTTGAGATGGAGTCTTGCTCTGTCACCCAGGATGGAGTGGAATGGCACAATCTCGGCTCACTGCAACCTCTACCTTCTGAGTTCAAGCCATTCTCCTGCCTCAGCCTCCCAAGGAGCTGGGACTACAGGTATGCACCACCACACCTGGCTAATTTTTGTACTTTTTGTTTTTTTTGAAAGAAAGAAAGAGAGAGAAAAGAAGAAAGAAAGAAAGAGTGAAAGAGAGAAAAAAAAGAATGTAAGAGAGAAAGAAAGAGGAAGAGTAATTTTTGTATTTTTAGTAGAGATGGAATTTCACCATGTTGGCCAGGCTGGTCTTGAACTCCTGATCTCAAGTGATTGGCCACCTCAGCCTCCCAAAATGCTGGAATTATAGGCATGAGCCACTGTACCTGGGCTGTTTATGCAAGTTTAAATGATGTGAAGCGGCTAATGAGGAGATGGGGACCGATCCATGAAGTGAACACTTCAGGAGTGGGAGACAGTGGAATGAAGAGGCTGGCGGATGGTTTGGCCTTAGGTAAGATGTAACAGAGGGGTGGAGGAGGGATGCATGGGGACATGGTAAGATGTATAGATGTGGAAGCAAGAAATGGAGGCAGCATCCATGTTCTTTCAGAAGGCAAGGCCATCAGCTGAGGCGTGGTGGGAAGATGAAAGAGAGGGAAGATGGAATGAAACAGACATTTCTGAGAGTGGACATACTAAGGCCATATGGTAAAATTTCCAGGTTTCTACTTCCCATTTAAGGTTTGTGATCGTGACTCTAAAGTAAAACTAGTTAGCTTGACTGTAATTACTGCCCATGAAATTAAGCTGCTCAAACGTCAGGGTGGAGACTGTGGACGGACGCATACGTCAGGCATTCACTAAGGATTTTGGGAAGGAAGGAAAGGCAACTCAAGTTGCCATCATAACTATCACTCCTCTCTCTGAATTCTCTCTTCTCACTCTTTTTCAGCAGCAGATTCAGTGCGAGGTAGACAAAGTTCTCTCAAATCAGTGATTTGCTTTTTTTTCCTAGTATGTTCAGACCTTTTGCCATTAAAAATTATGCTGTTGAAAGAGATTCTATCCAGCCCTCTGAGTTGCTCTGAGTGGACTGAGGCCGGAAGGTCTACAGACACCTGTGCATGGTACCGGGTGTGAGTTGTTATTGAAGTGCAAGCCCAGTGCTGTGGGGCCATGGTGTAGGGGGACTGGTTAATTCCACTTTGGGCACTTGAAGAAAGCAACTTCAGAGATGAGTCTTGAAGCAAAAAGTAGGCTTTTTTCCTTAGATGAGGGCTCAGTGTCCTCTCTGGCTAAACTTTTCATGTGAATATGATGTCCCTATTTGATGGAACCAGTCTGGGAAATAGAGAATTCTATAGGAATGTGGTTTACCACAAAGATTCTCATCTGGCACCTGGGCTACGCTGAGGTTTGCCATTCAGGCCAAATAGAGACTGGCCTTTAGCCCTACATTAGGCTCTGCCCGCTTGGGCCAGTCCCTCCCTGTAGGCGCTCTTACCAGTGGCCATAGTCCAAATGCTGCCGGATGATGGTGTGGGGCTGCACTGTCCCGTAGGCATCCACCTCAGGCATGTTCATGTCATCAATGAAATAGATGAGCTTCTTGTTGCCTGGAGGGCCGTAGTTTCTGCCAGCCTTCTTTTCTAGAGGCTTCTCCAGGACAGCTGGGGAGAGAGAGCCAGTCAGTGAGAAAAGGAAGGTCAAACTTCAGATGCCAGTACTAAGACAGCAAAGATGTCAAAGACAAGCCATGGTGTTGCCTGTGTGTGTGCAAAAGACGGGAACGGAAAAGACAACAATAGTAGCAACCGCCACTGCTCCTTAACAGGCGTTCTACAGGACCAGAATGGGAAACTGAAATTTCTAGGCAGTGATGGGGACTGAACACATCACCATGTATGTGCATGGTGCTAAGTTTGTACAAATCTTAATGATCTCATTTAATCCTTGTAACATAACTGTGAGATTACTATTATCCCGTTTTACAGATGAGAAAACCGAGGCTCAAAATAACTCAGAAACTTTACGAAGGCAGGATACAAATCACAGCGGTTAAACCTCAAAGACAATGCTGCTTCTGTCATACCTGTGGTCTCCAGTTTTCTTTGTTTATAAACTAAAAATGGAAAATATCTTTACAGTCCCAAGGTCAGGTACTTAACTCCAAGGAAGCTTACAAACAGTAGAATCCTGGTTAGAATTGTCCTCTCTACTAGAGGCGGCAAAAATGTATAAAGTCTGTAGCTCTTCTTCCAGGGCTGGGTAGACGCCCTTTCCTCTCCCAGGCTGTAAGAGAGGCAGCAATAGGTGTTTTGCCAACAGTGTTCACAGAGAGTTCATCTCATGGGGTTTTCCATAGCAGGTTGTAGAAAAAACAGCCTCAGAGAATTTCCCAGGTGTTTCCAGTGTCATGAATGATGTCCTCCCCTGTTCTTGGGTTTCCTAGCTCTCTGTCTGAGCACCCTGGTGCCTTTCTAGAGACTGCGTGCAGAGACTCTCTTCTGGAGTGGTTTCTTCAATTATTAAGCCAACGGAAGGAATCTAACAGCAGTTTTCCAGCATGACAGGACTTGTTTAGAACAAACTTAAGTAATAGGGTGGAGATATAGGTGTCTTTTTCCAGTAAAGCAATGAAATATTTATGAATTGCAAGAACCAACACTTCCTGTTACAGCTGGAAGCTCTAAGAAATATCTGATTTCTTCTCTTGAAAAACAAGTTTGTAAACAAGGAGAAAGTGTCAATAGACATATGAAGGTGACAGATAGAAAGACAAGTTCCTTCAAGAAGCTTGAATATTCTAATTTTCTGGTCCTGAGTTAAATTAAGTGTTTCAAATATGAATGAAATTTAAATTTAATTAGCATCCAATTAACATACACTATCAACCAATTAATCACACAACACCTTCTTCCCCCCTAAAGATATAACAACTATATGTGAGATCTGTCAAAATGAAATATAATTAATGGGTTGACAAGGACGTGCTTTTGAGAACAGTTCTTCTAACAGGAAATTCTCTCCTTATAAAGATTTGTTTCTCCTCCTCCCAAGGCAATGATATTCAAATCAACCCCTGGAATTAAGCAGACCCTGTAATTTGGGTTGATTAAGCTCTTTATGCTATAAAGGATCATTGAGGAGAAAACCGTGTCAGTTCATAAGAAGTGGCCACGGAGCGCAAGGGATTATCTCAGGCGGATGGTGTTAAGTTCTCCAGAGAAAGGAAGGGTCCACCAGGAAAGACAGGCACATTTTTGATCTCTTCTTGGCCACGCGCTGCTCCATGTCATACCTAGGATGGAATTATAGTGAGCTCCGCTGTTTCCAGGCAGAATTGGAGGAGCAGAAGAGGGTTTGAGTTTCAGGAAAAGTGCTGATGTTGAAGGAGCTGAACGAATGAGACATGTAAAGAAATGTGACCCTCTCACCACACTTCTGGGTTCTGACTGTTATCGACAAGCCTGGGAACCTCAAGTCCACACCTGGAGCCCAGGCCCAAGGTCATGTGCACACTTTTTTTTTTTTTTTTTTTTTTGGAGACAGAGTCTTGCTCTGTCTCTGTCATCTAGCACCCAGTCTGTAGTGTAGGGCGCTATCTCTGCTCACCGTAACCTCCACCTCCCCAGTTCAAGCAATTCTACCTCAGCCTCCCAGCCTCCCAAGTAGCTGGGATTACAGGTGCACACCACCAAGGCCTGCTAATTTTTGTATTTTTAGTAGAGATGGGGTTTCACCATGTTGGTCAGGCTGGTCTTGAACTCCCAACCTCGTGATCCACCCACCTCGGCCTCCCAAAGTGCTGGGATTACAGGCCTGAGCCACCGCGCCTGGCCATTTGTACATTCTTACTGAATTTCTCCTTGAGACTCATATGGAACAGCTTGGGGTTCAGTCCCCACAGACCCATGTCAGCTGCTGTGCCAGGGTGAATGGTTTTATTCGTGCTGTTCTCTGGACACCATTGCACTGCCATCTTATACCTGAAGTACAGTTTTCGAAGTGGCTTCCCATTTGTTAACTCTTTTCACCATCTCCACTGCTACCCTCCTTGTCCATCTGCTCTCACCTGGTAACTACATATCTTCCCAAATGGTCTTCCAGCATTTGTCCTAGACTCCCTACACTATATTCTCAAAACAGCAGACAGGAATACCTTTGTAAAATGTGAACTGGATCATGCCCGTCCCATTTCAAGCCCTCCAAGTGGCATCCCAGCTCACCTGGGGCGAAAGCCAGTTTGTTGACTTCCCCTAAACTTGCATCTTTGTTTTGCTCTCCTGTTCTCCTCCCCACACTCTGCTCCAGCCACACCGTTTCTGATTCATTAGTCACTTGCTGCCTCAAGGCCTTTGCTCTGGCTGTTTCCTCTGCCTTGAATCCTCTTCTTCCAAATGCCAACAGGTGTTTATCTACCCAGGTGCTCTTTTTTCCTGTAAGGTCTTCCCTGGTATGCTCCCTAAAATTCAAAGCCCCACCTGCTATCTTCTGCCCCAGCTCTACGTCTCTTTCCAGTGCTTGTTACCACCTAATATCCTATATATTTACTTACTTATCTCATGTATTACCCCATCCATCCCCTTCAACACTAGAAGCTAAACCCCATGAGGACAGGGATTTTACTGTTTTTCTCATTGTCATAACCCCTGCACCTAGGGCAGTATCTAGCATATAGTATGGTATTCAAAAATCATTTCTTAAATTAAGGAAGGAATGAATGTTTTTTATTATTATTACAAACTCAATGAAGGTAAAGAGAGTATATATAGGTAAAAAAAAAATCTTTACCTATATCATTGGGTTTGTAATAATAAAAAAATACATTCATTCCCCATTTGCAATTAAGGACATAGAAGCTAAGGCAGATTAAATACCTTGCTGGAATGAGAATCCAGGTTTTTAGATATTCTCTCCTTAGAAAGACTAATTCCAAAGCTTCTCCATGTACCCAGCAAGAGAGCCCTTGTAAGCCTCCATTCCCACCCTCCCTGACCATTCCAGTTCCAGTGACTCCTCCAGCCCCTGAACCTTAGAGGATTCATTCATTCATCATGAAGCATTACTAGTGAGTGAGTGCTTGACATGCATTATAGCACTGACCCTCACAGAGCCCTATCACATCTTATCACTACTTCTTAAAAGTCTTTGAACACATGATAAAACTGAGGCTTAGAGAAATTTAGCGATTGTATCCAAAGTCAAACAGCTACTAAGTGTCAAAGCCAGGATTTTAACCCAGGTCCGCCTGGCTATGGAACCTCACATAACCACTACTGCAATATTTACTTCTTAAACATTATAATGACATGGCTTCTGCCCTTGAAAATACTCATTTTAGTCAACTCAATTGCTGGCACCATATTTTTGACAGAGATCACATATGCATTGATATGATTTGTGTATCTGTTTGAACTCTTTTCCTTTCATATTATTTAATTTTCATGTGTTAAGACTTTTCAGTGATCTTCTAAGGGCTTTGCATTTATCCTTTCAGAAATAACATACTTTGCATGATTATAAAAATAATACATATTCATTTTAGGAAGATTAAAAAGCATAGAAAATTACAATAATAAAAGTGAAAATCACTCACAATTCTATCAACTAATTGTAAGTACTCTCTTTCAATATTTTGGTAATTTTATTCTGTTTTTTTTTTTTTGGCTTAGTTTTTTTTTTCTACACAATCAAAATTATACTAAATAACTGCTTGTATTTTTAAATTTAATACATTGTAAACCTCTTTATATGGTAATAAACATCCTCCTAAAATGTTATTTTAGTTGCTGCCTTGTGTTCCATAATTTGGATGTAAAAAAATTAATGGGATTATTTTTCTATTGCCTGAAATATGTGCTTTCATTGCTACACTATATTTGAACTTTCCACAATTCCAAGTAGAATGTCTTGCTCACTAGATAAATCTTTGATGATTTAACTTTGATTTGTGTCATTAACTGAAAGGTATTAGGTGGAAGAGAGCTGTCCATCTGTAATAACTGTAAGCACAGTGCTCCTTTGAGATTGAACATTTAATTAGATCTTTTAAGGTCCTGTCCAACCTTGAGGTTTATAATAAACAGGTTACAGAGATTCATTTTATACAAAGTTTCAGACACCTGAGCGCCTATGTAATTAAGTACTCAAATATTTGTTGAGCTAATAATGCAAATCACAGCTGGATGGCAGGATAATTCAGAATTGTGATGACTTGATCTCTGGCCTTCTCTCTGTATACTAAAACTATAAGCTCACTGATGCCTTAACCAAGCTCTTTGTTCCTACTTTTCTAAACGATCCTGTTTCTGAACTATCAGGTCTGTGGGTCTTTATAAATGTTTTGTTTTAAAAATTATTTATATTTTCAAAAAGAATAAGAAGAGACTTAAAGTCTTTAAAGAGACAGGAAACAGACCATAATGACTAAATAGGGATTGCTAAACAATACGGAATGAGAAGAAACTCAATTGCACCAGTAATGTAGGATGACATAGTTACTGTAAACACATAAAAATTTATCTCACATTTTCCTTTATGAACTGCTTGCCTGAAAGCTCAGAACTAAATCTGTGTTTAATTACAATAACCACGTCATCTCAGATTGCTGGTACAGAACCATCTCTTCTTTCCTTTAAAAAAATTTTGCAGCCACCAAATTCCAGGAGACATATATCACAGATACTTATAAAACAAGTATCAGGCTACAGAATGGTCTTGAACTGAAATTTTGCAGAAGGCGTAAAAATAACTTAAAATTATATTTTATTATAGTAACCCTCAACAAAACCCAAGCGTGGACCATTATATTGTAATTTAATGCAGGGAATGAAAGCCGTACAGTTGGGTTTGTGGAGTTCAGAGAAACTGCTGGAATGGAGAATAAACACAGATCTCTGTCCCTCTCAGCTTGAGATGTCAGTGTTATGAACCTGTGGTTTATGCACGTATTACACAGTAGTCAATTAAAGGCTGAGTTTTTCAATGACTGACCATAGGGCCTGTTATATTGACTATCACCAAAAAAGATATCCATATGCTCTAGATATCAGATGAATGGAAGGAAAGTTGGCATTCTATTGTGAGAATTAAGATGTATGACTTAAAGTCTTACCAAAGTAGAAGGTCTTCATAGCTTCATGAAGTAAGACAGCTTTGCTGTTAACTGATAGGGTAACTTTGAGGTAAGTCTTTCACACCTCTAAGCTTCATTTGTTTAACTTGTAAAAATGGGGACTATCATCAGATCTGTGTTACACACCATTTCCAGCCTCCTTCTCTTTAGGCAGTCTTCAGCTGGGGTGGTCACGTGGCACAGTTTTGAACATTAAGACATAGGCCTAAGTTTATGGAGTTCCTGGAGAACTATGATGTCATGACATGGGCACTATCTCCTCCACTACTTTTTTTTTTTTTTAAATGTAGACGTGATGGCTGGTGCAGCAGCCATTCTGCCACCTTGAAGGAACAGCCAAGAGAACAGCAAATATTTTAGCATTGATATCACTGTCATTAACCTGGTATTAGCAACTGCTCGCCTTCAGAATTCCTGTTGTGTAAAAGACAGAATCTCTATTTATGCCGCTAATGTCAGATTTTCCATGACTTGCAGTCCAAAGCAATACTGAAAGTCTCATAGGCTGGGGAGGATTAAACAAACTAAGGTGAGGAAAGCCCTTTGTACAAGGGTTGACCCATTGTAAATGTTAAAGTGTGTGCTCTCCACACTGTGAGCCTGAATCACAGCCCCCATTGGTATCAAGGAGTTCTGAATCCCTGTTTAGAGAAGTACAGTGGAGACTCCACGACTGGATGTAGTGAAAGACAGGAGAGATGAAGGTGTTATCAACCAGCCGCCTCCTCTATAAAAGAACATCTGATTTTGAGAAAAATAGCATCTGATGGGCTTGCAGGATATGTGAGCTGCTAAATGTCCCCCTGAAGACCCTTGGAATTAACTTGCAGGGTGGAGTTACTGTCTATTTGAAAGCTGGAATATTTCTTCCGAAAACATTATTTGTGTTTTAGCATAGTTGCTGTTAAACTTATTTTTCAAGCAAAAAAAGGTTTGCTTTTATTATTTTTTGTTTTTCGCAGTTGGGGCTTAGAAATTATTGTTCAAAATAGATTCTTAAATTTGAGAAGTATGTTGTTAATATTATTATAATAACAGCTTCCATTTACAAAGTACTTATTGTACGCTGGGAATCATTTTGAGTGTTTTACATGCTTCATCTTACTATTCAAGAATGAAAAGAATGAACCATTAATTCACTCAACAATGTGGATAAATATCAAAATCATACTGAGTGAAAGAAGCCAGGCAAAAACAGAGTGCACATTTTGTGACTCCATTATACAAATTTCCAGAAAATGCAAACTAATTTATAATGATATAAAGCAGATCAGTGGTTGTCTGAAACAGAGCAGGTGGGGAGGTTTGGGAGGAAAGGATTACAAAGGAATGTGAGGAAACATTTGGAGGTGATGGATAAGTTCATTATCTCAATTATGATGATGGTTTCATGATTTATATTTCAAAATGTATTATATTGTACACCTCAAATATGTACAGTTTATTGCATATCAATTATAACTCAATGTAGCTTTTTTTAGAAAAGAGAAAAAACATAAAAAGAGTATCTGCCTTCAGTAGGAAAAGGATAAACGAACTGTGATTTATTCACACAATGGAATTCTATGCAGCAGTGAAAATAAATGAAATAGATCTGCATGTATTAAGACAATAATTAAAATGTAATGATATGGTTTGGCTGTGCCCCTGCCTGATCTCATCTTGAATTGTAGCTTCCATAATTTCTACATGTCATGGGAGGGACCTGCTGGGAGGTAATTGAATCATGGGAGCAGGTTTTCCTGTGCTGTTCTCATGAGTGAATAAGTCTCACAAGATCTGACAGTTTTATAAAGGGCAGTTCCCCTGTACACACTCTCTTGCCTGTCGCCATGTGTGATGTGCCTTTGTCCCTCCTTTGCCTTCCACCATGATTGTGAGGCTTCCCCAGTCATGTGAACTGTGAGTCCATTAAACTTCTTTCTTTTATAAATTACCCAGTCTTGAGTAGGTCCTTATAGCAGTGTGAGAACAGACTAATACAAGTAAGTTGCCAAAGAAAGGTATAGTATGACCGATTTAAAGTTTAAATATATAACATTATGTATTTTATGACTACATATTTGTTTCAAAAGTGTAAACCTGGAATGATACGCATCGACTTTAGAACTCTAGCTAATAAGAAGCAGGAGGTGAAAGGGGTGACAGGGGTAATGTATCAGCTGTACTTATTTTTATTTTGCGGCAGGGGTCTCACTCTGTCACCCAAGCTAGAGTACAGTGGTATAATCTCAGCTCACTGCAACCTCAATCTCCCAGGTTCAAGTGATTCTCCTGCTTCAGCCTCTTGAGTAGCTGAGATTACAGGCATGCACCACCATGCTCAGCTAATTTTTTTGTATTTTTGGTAGAGACGGTGTTTCACCATGTTGGCCAGGCTGGTCTCGAACTCCTGACCTCAGGTGATCTGATTGCCTCGGCCTCCCAAAGTGCTAGGATAACAGGCGTGAGCCTCCGCACCCCACCTATTAGCTGTACTTACAATGCTAAGTTCCATTTAGCATAATGCAAACACTTTAGCATCTGTTAAATCTGGATAGTGCTACACTGGCATCTGTTATATTATTTTCTGTACTTTTGTACATGTTTGAAATATTTTATAATTAAACATAAAAGGTTTAAATAATTCTCTATTCCACCCTCAGCATGCAGCTAGTTTCCCTTGCCAGGGACAACTGCTGTCTGTATTACTTTTGTGTCCTTCTGGAGATTGTCTAAGTTTTTATATAAGCATAAATTATGTGTGTGCACATATATTATATATATGTAAATTTTATATAGTTTTAAAAGTCATATCAGTGAGTAAATTTTTATATATTTCTTTTTAAACAAGATACAATTTGGAGCATACTATATATACTGTTCTATATCTTCCTTTTCTCACTCAACAAAATTTTGGAAATAGATCCAACTCAGTACCTACCAAATTTTCTCATTCTTTTGAATGCTGCTTAGTATTGTATCATACAATTAGGCTGTTTCTCCCCTTTTACCATTACAGACACATCATAAACATACATTTGCACATCTGTCTGGGTGTGCTAACTGTCCTTTAAAGCAGACTATGCTATGTCACATCCAACTTTTTCTTAAATACACAGGGTCTTAAATGCAAGTGATTAAAACACTGAGCTGCAAAAAGAGTAATGGGTTCACAAAGGAGGTGCAACAGCTTGCCTCTTCATTGAACACTAGAGCAGCTGTCTTTTCAGTTTCTGCACCTCTGTTACATTCAGCTGATTCTCCAATTCCTTGTTTGATCCCTGGTTTCTGGCTGTCACTTTTTAAATCATTGGTAGCACCCTTTCTCCTGCCATTTTGTTGCTCCTAAAGTGTTTTAGGCTAAGAAGCCCAAATAATCAAGATTGTTTGCACCGTGAATGAGACAAGAGGAAGGAAGTTCCTATAAGGGAATAAAAGAGAACACAGAATTTTTCAGAGTTAAGGGTGTGAGATTTATCACATGAATGTTGTTACATGTAAGCTGCTACTCTGGGCTTTGGCTGACTACCCAATTCCTGGTTGTCTCTGGACAGGAGAGGTTATAAAACAGCAGCTTTCTCCATCCCTTAGTGTGCGAGGAGGAATGGCTTCAAGGTCTAATGTTATGGAGAGGCCATTAGGGAATTAACAAGAAACAGAAAGTGTTGTGTTTTGGTGAATGCTCAGCTACAGTGAGAGCTAGTTTTCATTCTGGCTCTATTTAACAGCATTTTGAGATTTATTTGTAGTCACAGCTACTGGGAAGGCTGAGGCAGGAGAATCGCTTCAATCCAGGAGGCAGAGGATACAACGAACCAAGATTGCACCACTGCACTCCAGCCTGGGTGACAGAGTGAGATTCTGTCTCAAGAAAGAAAGAAAGAATTCTCTGTGTTCTAACAGAGGGAAGGAGAAAGCCCTCTAGGTGAGAGCTCCAGAGTGAGAATGACAGGGCAGGGCAGTGTGAGAAACTCATCTCCTCTTCCTTGGTTCCATATGTTTGCCCTCTATTTAAAGGATATTTTTAAATATTATAAAGCCACTTTAATATAATTAAATCATTTTTCCCATTTAATAAAATTAAATAGAAAAATCATTCCTCTAGAATACTTGAATAGTACTACTAATGATAACAGTAATAATGTTGAATATTTATTGCAGTTTTCAAAGTATTTTCTTAGCAGGGAGGCAGTATAGCCTAGTGGCTAAGAGCAGAGGCTCCGAAGTCAGACTCTCTGGGGTCAAACCCTGGCTCCCCAACTAACTGTGTGTCATGTGGTAGCTTGTTTAACTTCTCTGTGCCTTGGTTTTCTCATGTATAAAATGAAGGTAATATAAATACTTATTCACAGGACTCTACAAGATTAAAGAAGTAAAAAAAAAAAAATGTAAAAGTCTAAGTCAGATTCACACTCCTGATAAATCTTTGAGAAATGTCAGTTGTTGTTAGCAGCAGCAGCAGTAGTGTAGTTGTAGCAGTAGTAAGAACTGAGGTAAATGGGCAGAGCTGGTAATCTGATCAGTTGTTGGACGCAAGGCTTGCAAATAAGGGTAGATATTTGAACAAGAAAGAGGGATTCTATGAGGTGGACAGCAGGGTGCTCAGATTTAAACTAGGCAGACAGGTGAAATCCGCTGAAGGCCACTGCTAAGTGCTGATGTGATGGCTTCGGCCTTGATGGAAGGTTATGATGCGATGGTGTCAAGGCCTCATGGAGTAAAGACTAAGTCAGTGGTTTACTGGAGCTGATTACTGAAACCAAGGGGATTGTGCAAACTGGTTGTTAAACATGACCGTTATTAAAAAATACCTTTGATAAACTTATAATTAAGTAAATTATGTTGAAAATAAATATTCAAAACTCATCACATCTTAATTATTTTATGACATTTACTATCATGTGTGTACTGGAGGTCATATTCATTCACTGCATCTGTAGAGTGGAAATGCCTTATAATGGTGCGCTACTGTGTATCTCTTCCTGACCCCATGTTCACTGACAATGCATTGGTAGCTTACAATTGGCCACGGTGGGAGTATTTACACCACAGAAATTGGCAAACACTACAAACCAGGGCTTCATTTGTTTTGTAGACTTGTGAATATAATAAGGAAAATGTTAATAATACACATTATACTTAAAAAGTGTGTCATGCTTGTTGCTGTGACATTGTGAAGAGCACAAAAAAACGGAAGAACGATTCCTTCAGTATTTGAATAGAAGATGTTTATATCTTTGACAAACTAGTAAAGTTCTGATGTAAATCTTCGTCATTTCATTTTGTCTTACTTGTTAACATTCATGTCTGAACTACAGTCAATTACTGGATTGGGATTGGCTCAGCAGCGGATGAAGCTCAGAGGTGAGTTTGAAACAGGTGAAGAAGTTTCTGCCACCGAATGGCAGGTGGGGGAATCCTGAGCCTCTGTCCACATGGTCCAGGCACCTAGCTACTCTGAGGGGCGAGAGAGCAGAGGCGGCACTCCCCCCATCAGCATTTTGAGTTGGCTGGACCCTAATCCTATGAGAGCTGGCAAAATGGTGCAGAAAGAGTTCCCGAGGGGCACTGGGGAAAGTAGAATACTAGCCGAGGCAATACCGTGGGCTGACTCTGGGGTTCACAGCAGGCAGGGATGGCAGAAGGACTGGGTAAAATGCTCAAGGCGGAGCAAGTGCTGGTGCACACAAGCCTGCTTTGCGAGTCTGCTTGTCTAAGGCCTGGGTGATGCAGCAGATAACGAGTGCCAGGTTCACTTTTCACATTATAAGCTATGGCTCCTAACTTATCCATCTGCAAACAGCTCATATGTAGGTGTGGAGAGGCACTGCAGTGTCCCTTGGGAAAGCTCACACATCAAGTAATAGAGTGGGACAAGGCTGTCGGTGTCTGGGACATAAGAACAGGGTTCCTCCCTAACCCTGCCTCTCCCCTCATTTTGTTGGAAGAATGGCTTGGAAGATTCTCCAGAACAAAGCTGTTTTTAGTGAATGTGTCATTTCCATAAAAAAGGAGACTCTGTTATAAATGAGTTAAAGTTAAGGGGAGAGAGACTCTGTCAAGGGGAATACATCGGTGGGGGGCCCATGTCTAATTTGGGAGCTCTGTGTGTAAACACTGGGTTAAAGCAAGCCCCAGGTGGAGTCAGAGGAACAGATGTGTCATGCCTGCCTCGCCACTTGGAGGTGACTTTTGGCAATCATATCCTTTTTTATCTGAGCCTCAGTTTCCCCATCCATAATACAGGAGAGATGAATGAAATGATCTCTAGAGATACTTTCAGCGCCAGAAGTCTGCAAGTTCTTGTAAATCTCTCCATGGCTCACAGCTCTCTTTGTCATCAAGGTGCTGAGCTGCTCTGTGTTAAACACCTTGCTCTTGAGGAATTTAACAGGCCAGGGAGGAAGGTAGAAAGAAAGACTGGAAGCAGTGCTAAGGGTTGCTGGAGGACCCAGAAAGAGGTGTGCGGGGAGAGGCGAGAAGAGGCCTGTGGGAGGAAGCGTGCAGTTCTTGGGTCTGCAGAAGTCAAGCCAGGCAGGCACCTGACGCTCTGCTTCAGCTCTGTGTCAGGGCACATGGCTATCCAGACATCCCCTAATCCCAGGTGCCCTGGGCCGCTTACCCTGCAGCATTGCCGATGTGGTGTAGTAGTTGAATGGCACGTTTTTCACCAGGTATGCCTCAGGGTCAAGGCTGGCCAGCTTAGCTCCCACCAGCACCGACTTGCCGGTGCCAGCTGTGCCCACCAGCATGACAGGCCGCCTCCGTGCCATCAGCCGCTCCATGAAGTAGCACACACGGATAGTCTCACTTGTGTGCACCAAACATGCCTGGAAGAGGAGCACAGTGAGCCTGTCAAGGGCGGGCTCCAGGGAGAAACAGATGCACCACCAATGTTCCGAAGCATTTCACAAGATGGGCTTTCTGTCATGGTGAAGCTTCCCAAATAAGCATAGGTCAGGAGTATATTCTTTGATATCCACAGTGGGACCATCCTACAGACTCACTCTCTGGCCTCCCTGCAGTTGGGTAGAGAGCTTCCCTACTCTCCTCTACCACCTAGCCTCTTTCCCTGTGGCCTCTCTAATGCATTTTAAAATCTTCTTCCCAGCCGGGCGCAGTGGCTCACAGGAATTGCTTGAATCTGGGAGGCGGAGGTTGCAGTGAGCTGAGATAGCGCCACTGCACTCCAACCTGGTGACAAAGCGAGACTCGGTCTCAGAAAAAAAAAAACACAAAAAACTACTTCCGCTGCCGTTTCCTCCTCTCTGGAGGAAATGTCCTGGCCTTTCGGGGAATCTGTCACTTCATTATACCTATCATCTCCTCTGCAAAGTCATGAAGCTGGGAATGACCAGCTCCTGGGAAGGACAAATGCTCAGATACCCACGTGGGGCTGCTACTGGAGCCACTGCAGATCCTTCAGAGCAACTGCATGCACGTCCTGGGCCGCTCAGCTGCACTCACCTGCAAGGGCATCTCAGGGTCAAATTCAAACTGGGGGATGAGCTTGGACCAGGGCTCGAATTTCTTGGTCTCTGGGTCTATGTAATAGTCAAAGATGGTTCCTTGGGAAGGAAACTTGACTGTCTTGAACTCAGTCAGCCACCATTTGCTGAACTCTGCCCGGTAGTCCATAAGCTGCAAAAACAAAGACAGTCAGGGAACAAGGTCCTCCAGAACTAAAGGAGCCCAGACAGGAGGCCATGGCATCAGATAGAAGGTCAGGGCAGGACAATGTGCTCCTCCCTGTGCAGGCCTGCAGGATAGACCAGCTCCTCCAGGAAGGCAGCGCTGCCCCGAGGGTCACCAACCCTGACCAGGCCCGATGATGCAGGGAGCACACACAGGCATCCTTGCTTGACCATGCGGCTGAGCCAGCCTGGCACTGCCATGTCCTACAGCCACTGAAGGGTGGAGAGGTTTGAGGGAGGGAGGTGGAAGGACATGGGGGAGAATGGGAGCCCATGGCCCCGGGATTGGCGTGTGTGGCCCAAGAACTCCTGAAGAGATAGATTGGCTCCATTCCTTGATGCCCAAGATTCTCTGCAGTTCCCAGGATGGCAGCCTGGGGTGGATGGAGTGGAATGGTGACTCTTGACACCTGGGGCCCAGAGCTCTGGAGTGAGAATGGCCTCAGAAGGGGTGTGGGTGTCAGGTAGGTAACCACAGGCAAATCCTTCTTTCTATGCCTCAGTCTCCTCATCTGTAAAATGAGGTTTCGAGAAAGATTTCCAAGGTTTTTGCAAGAGCTAAAATCCTAGAATCCAGGAGCAGCAGCAGAGATAATGTAATTCACATGCACACCTATTAGAAAAAGGCCCCTTAGGCATGAGGCTGTACACCCAGTACAGGAACCATCTTATTGTGTCCAAGCAAACATAAACACACACACACACACACACACACACACACACACATACACACACACTCAGACCCAAAACATACCCATTGCTACTGGCACCTCTCTGGGAAGGCAAATCCACCCTTTAAACACACAGAACTAAGAAAAACCCTAAAAGAAAAAAAAGTCTCATATTGGACATTTTAGAAAATATTCATGGAGGGCAGGATGAAGACAGAGTTCAAAGGCTGAACAGACCAGGGAGCTGGGCGCCTGGTAACAAACATAAACCTGGAAAAAAAGGGACTCCTCAGTTTGCTGTCTATTAAGTAAAGAGGATTGAATTCATTTGCTTTAAAATGAGAGTGGAAATGGGTGCTAAGATAAGAAAAGATTTGCTTGATGTTCTCATTCTGATTTGAATTTAGATCAAGGGGACATTATAATTTCCCAATATCGTTCTCTGGAACCTGAAGCCTAGAGGAAACCTCCATTTTTAACTCCCTGATAATATGCTTCAAGACTTTCAACTTTCTACAAAAACTAGGTTTTAGGTTTCTATGGAAACTCTGAGATGAGGGCCACCTCCAGAAGGAAGGAAGTGTGAGTCTTCGCCTTTCCTCGCCCCCGATGCTGCCTTGAGCTGCCTGGCAATTTCTCAGCTAAGCCGTTGGCTGGGTCACTCAACACTGACACTGTCTCACCTTCCTGTAAGCTGGTGCTTCACTGCACCTTGCACTATAATCGGACACTGTAAAGCCAAGGTGACCTCTGCTGGGCCAGTCCAATGGTTCTTTCTTTTTTTTTTTTTTTTTTTTTTTTTTTTTTTTTTTTTTTTTTTTTTTTTTTTTTTTTTTTTTTGTGTGTGGGCCGGGGTGGTGGAGAGTGGAAAAAATTTGGAACAAAACAAAAAACCAGACAGAGTAGGCTGGAAGCAGTAGTTCACACCTGTAATCTTAGAGCTTTGGGAGGCCAAAAT